>SNVD02005723.1:0-10480 GCA_013180625.2 Boswellia sacra
AGGCTCTCTCCGTTTATCTTTACATGGGTCCTGTAAAGGTTGTCACATAATTTTCCTCGAGCAACCACCATGACCCCTTCAACATCTTCCATGTACCATTGGTGAAACAACTCTCATAGCCTTGCTAATCAAAGCCTTTTACCAAGAGCAAGTTAAGTCGAAGATCTGGCACATGACGAACATCCTTCAAGGTTATTGTGCATCCGATGTTCGTTTGGAATTGAACATCACCAATTCCCATAATTTTGGTGGTGCTATTATTTCCTATCTTCACTATCCCAAAGTCTCCTGCTTTATACGTGGTGAAGATCTCTTTGCAAGGAATGACGTGGCAGGAAGCTGCTGTGTCTATCACCCATTCCACTCCTTGGCCTGTTGTGTGGAAGCATGTCTCTTCTGCACAAATGGTCACATCTTTTACGACTATAACTCATGGTTCTTCGTTGCTTTGTGCTTGTGAACTCTCCTGGTTCTACTTTCGTAGACTGCAATAATTTTTCTTCATATGACCCTCTTTATCACAGTGATAGCATTTGTACATGGGTCTCTGCCCATCTGTTCACTTGCCCCTTTTATCTGTCGACCTGCCTCTGCTTTTACTTCTACCTCTCCTTCAGTCTTGATCACCATGAGACTGTCTTTCTCGATTTTTCATGACGTAGGCTTCATCTTGACTGGTGCTTTTATCTTTTCTTCTAGCCTCCTCGTTCATCAAAGCATCCTTAACCATTGATAAGTTAAGTTTTCCACTGGGGGCTGAATTACTAAGGGATACCACTAACGTCTCCCATGAGTCTGGAAGGGAGCTAAGAAGTAGAAGGGCTTGTTCTTCATCTCCAAGCTGTAACTCGACTGTTGACAACTGATTCACCAAGTTCTGGAACTCACTTGTATGTTCTGCTACGGAAGTCCCACTCCACAACTTCAAGTTGATAAGCTGTCTCATCAGAATGGCTTTGTTCCATGCTGACTTGGCCTGATAAATACCCTCTAATTTTGTCCAGAGAGAATATGCATCTATTTCCTTGGCTACATGGTGGAAGACGCTATGGTTGATCTATTGCTTGATGTGACCGATGCATTTTCTGTTTATCTTCTTCCACTTTGTCTCTTTCTCCGTCTTGGGTCTCTACCCTTGAAATTCTATAAGATCAAATAGATCCTTACAACTAAGGAGATCCTCTATCCGGGCCTCCATAGTGTGTAATTGGTAGCAATCAATTTAATCATGGCTCTGGATGATTCTTCCATTTTTGAATAATTAGTTGACTAAAAATAAAATAAAATTTCAAAAATCCAGGCCCACCGTTACGTCCGAAAAGGTCAAAAATGGTGAAATAGCCTCTTTCGGGGCTCAAAAAATTCTTTTTGTGCAAGAAATACGAAGTTTGAAAATATCAAGGACTAAACTAAAAATTTTAAGGACTATACTAAAAATTTTAGAAACTTATGGGGCCAGAAGAATTACCTGGAATAACAGGGGTCAAATGCAAATTTTGAAATATATGATGATGTGGCAGAGGTGGACACGTGTCGATTACGTGGCTCTGACGTGGCCGATAACCTGTCGATACGTGGCGGATGAAGTGGCTTTGTTGTGGTTACGTTGACGTGGAGAGAAGTGCACTGACGTGCCAGATGACGTGGCACTGACATGTGTCGTCTTCAACCTCTAGATGGCGCCTGCGACGCGTGGAGCGCGTGAAGCCCACTTGCAGACCAGGTGGGTGGCACGTGTGGCGCATGCTGCTTCCCTGGGCGTCAGATCGGTCGCTGAAAAATTGCAGAATGATCGCCTCGATGTCAGGAACACACTGAAGACTTCAAATTTAAAATTTGAATACTTTCCGAAAATTCGAAATTTTCCAAAAACAGGGGACAATTTTCTCTGATTTTTCTCTCTCCGTTATGACATTCCAGGAGCTCAACCAGGCTCTGATACCACTTGTTAGGATGCAATGCACACTCAGAACAGATTATGGGAGAAAAATAACTTGTATTCATATAGAAAATTATAATACAAGGATTACACAAAAACTCCCCTAAAACTATTTCCTGGAGCTCTCCTGGCTCGCTACACCTCTCAAAACTCTCTGATTCAGATTCTATTCTCTCTCTCGAGTCACACTTGATACAAATAACTCTGCAGAACGTCCTCAATTAAGAGGAGGAGTCTGCATGAATTTTTCAAAGATGTTAGGTAAGAATTTGGCCACCTACCTCACCTACCCTTGACTTTCCTTTGGTAAGTTACCTCCCTTTGACATAGGAGGGATTTCTAGAACTCATGCATGTCATGCATGAGCTCATCAGAGTGTGAGTGATTTGAATTGTAATTGTTAGAAGTGAATGAATTTGTATGTATAATGTGTAATTGAGTTTGTTGTAATGAAATAAGAGTTGAGTTTCTTTGAGAAAATTTGTGTGAATTTCCAGCCCAACACGTTATTCATCGTAAATATCATAAATAGTTTTTTTTTTTAATCATGGAATTAATGGTACGCAAGATATAATTATATCACTACTCAATTGAAGACTTGTTTCAGGTATGATCAAAGACTTGGAAAGCTCTTGAAGCAAAAGAGAAAAAAAAAAGAACACTAATAAGTGACTAGTATAAAGACGAAAACGTTTACCTTGTACAAAATTAATTCTTGTTGCATTTCTAGAGCCGCACCTGGCACCACACTGGCTGCTCTCCCTCTTCCTCCGGGTAAATAAGTTGTGGCTAGATTCAATAGGTTATTGCCATGTATATCATCAAAGGTTGCTATCAACTGCTTATTAAGACCTAGGTCATATATTAGGTTGAATGTAGCGGTTCGACGGTGCATAATTGCAATATGAAATATGCTTCTTCCTTCTTGATCTAATTCATAAAGCAAATGAGGGTAACGGCGTATGAGTACACCCAAGAATTTGAAGTTTCCCAATTTGGTTGCATCAAACAATAAGTTTGTTGGCTCAGTTATGAAATCCTGAGCATTCGGGTATCCTTGACCTAATATATATTTCTTTCCAAAGAATTCTGAGTAATCGAAGGGCATGGGTTAATGAGCTGCTTTCGTGAGTGATAGAATTCATTCCTGAGATTACCCAACCAAAAAAAAAAAAAAAGAAAAGAAAAAGATGTTAATTAGTAGGATTACTGGAAAGAAGTTTTCTATACAAGCTTCTAATTTTAAAGAAATTATCGCATACAAGGATTAGAATGACTGACCAATGATTGTTTATTTATTAATATTATTACATTAAATAAAAGTAAATTATCATCTTATACTGAATGATTGAATGAAAGAGGTTTTTGATTTATAAAGAGAATTCTACCTAATAGATTACCTTTTTTTTTTAACATATATCGCAAAACTTAGCAAATATAAAGGCTTTGTGATTTCGACAAAACGGTATATAGTATGGCTCAACTCAAATCAGGTTAATTAACCGTTCAAAATTTGATCCTAGTTTCTCTAAGATAAATTCACAAGGTAGTTTGTCGTATAAAATTGTTGAATATAATCACCTTTTAGGTTGGAACATGTTTTGCTGTCTATTTGTCAAAAGTAAATTTAGTTATATACAACTCAAACTTTATAACTTAATATGGTAGTTTAAATTACAAAAATCTTATTAAAGATGTAATTTCCTTCAATTTTTTTCCTCCTCCAATGAATTATATCAAATAGATTGCCACATTAGGTTGTACTGTTCATATTATATGTATGTTGTAAGTCTAGCACTGATCCTATATTAATTAGTTGATCTTCTATAACATTTTATTTACAACAAAAATAATGCACTACCTTGGTTTCATCCCTCAAGGTGAAGGTTGCATGGAACTGCTGAAATGCTATCTACTAGACTGGTAGTAAAAAAATTAAAGAAAAAAAAGAAAAAGAACAATTAGGTTAAAACAACTTTTGCATCCCCTGATCAAGGTTTCAAAAAACAAAAATTTCACATTTATAGTATCTACAACGGAATTACTCCCGTTTATATCAATTATCTAACATTAAAATTCATATTTTGCACTTTAATGCATAATACTAAAAATTTAAATCAAAGGACAAAATGAAAGATCATGAGATACTTTTGTATATTTTAAATCTTGTGAAGAAAATATCATTTAACGAAAGAGACAGTCTCACTTACCCAACAATCAAATATAGAAAATTAGCTACATTTGAATACAAGAAAGCTATGAGGAAACTACATAACATGAGTGCATTTATGAAGCTGGATCTTAAACTTTGCTGGGCGATATCGTTTGTCTGGCAAATATGCAAGTAACGAAAGTGAGTGGCGTGAAAAGCAACGAGCAAGAAAAGAAAAAGATCGTAACAGTGAGCAAGCCGAGGGCAATTCTAAGAAAGGGGCTAGGTTTCTTCAACTTAACTGAGAGATCAAAATGGCCAACCAATTTTCAAATTCGTTCAAACTTGGAGAGATGAATCTTGACAACATCTTTTACAATTCTATCTATTTGATTTTTTTTTTTTACCCTCGCTTTTTGTGTATTTTTCTTGTATCACTTATTAGAACATCAAACTTATTTAAATTGTATTTGTTTGTGAAATCAATATTTTTTTATTGATGTTCTTTGAGTTGTGAGACAAGATGACGATGTCTTGATGTTGTTTTCATTGTTTTGGTGAGCCTTCATATTGTTTGGAGATCTCGACACTTTTAAGAAAAGACAAAAATAATATGATCCTATTTTATTAATTGTTTCGAGATAACCTCTCTCCACAGAAATCTTAACAACTTATCCTCAACTAACAATTTAATCCTAATAAAACTCCAAATAATCTTACCAAATCCATGATCTTCCTAAACTAACCATGAGATTCTGGAATTGTATAAACCCATTACTTGACAATGGAAGTTTTTTATACCAGGCTATGCTCCTTATGGTTTTTCCCAATTTGGATTTTCTATGTTAAATTGATGTTCTTTACTGTGGATTGGTCATAATTTAACTTTGATTAAGAGCACATTTGGTTAGGCTTTTCTACTAATCAAAATAGCTTTCTTAATAATAAAATCTCTTTTAAAATTTTTTGTATCGTTTGGTTGTCATCTAAGAAGAGTTTTTGGATTATTAAAAAAGTTATTTTTACTGAAAAAAGTCTAAAATTGAGGCTTTTAGAAAAAAAAATATCTTTTAAATTTTTTTAAGTTTTGAAATATTAAAGATACCTCATTTAATTAAAATATTTTACTTTATTTTTTCTTATAACAAAACTCTCATTTTGTAACAATTATAATAAGTTTTTCTATATTTGTTTCATCAAACAACCAATGACTTTTTGATAAAAGTTTTATTTTAAAAAGATCAAATTTGATAAACTCTATTTATAGAAGTCGAAACAAACAAGTCCTAATTGTTGTTGTGGCTTTTGTGTGACCTTGTGGTGCTTGGTTGATTATCCACTTTAGTGAACTTGATGAGAATTCTATTTTAACCACACAAAGAGGGAAATATTTTTATTTCCGTATCTGGGTTGCGACTAGCTGAATGCCAATGGATGACACAGCAAAAGTGATTCAAGCACCAGGGCTTATCAACGCGATTCAAATGCCAAAAGTAGAAGTCCAAGATATCTGTTCCTATCAAAGAAAATTCCAGTACATTTAGTTTAATAATAACTTAAAAAGAGTGGAACGCCATTTTCAAATTTCAACATTTCTCAAAAGTGATGACGATGATGTTGATCCTGCTATATAATCAATGACATCAAACTAGTACATGAGCGGGGCCGTTAAAAATAATTCTGTAAAAGGACAAAGCAGACCTTGCTGACAGAGTTTGTCCAGCTGCCCCGATGACTGAAACTAGTCTCCTTGCTTTGCCTCCATTATAGTTCTTTTTTTTTTTTCCGTTTTTTCGGGACATTGTTACGACGAGCGGAAAGGAAATAGAAGAAAGCGGAAAAAGATTTTTTAAAAACAAGAAGGAAAAAAAATCATGATGCAAGAAGATCGGGTGTTTCTCCTTCCATGGACAATAAGGTAGTATGTACATTGTGATCCAACCAACTCCAGCTGATCACTTAAGGATTTGATCTGCGGGGGCTGCACCGAGGGTGCGTGTACTATTTCCTGCACTTGATCAATTATACCCACAATGAGATGATCCGGCACCGAGTTTCTCTCGATGTTTAAGTATTAAATAAACAAGCTTTAAATAAAGTTTCACGTTACACGATGAGATGAACCAACGGACAAGCTTTTCAATAGAATCTCAATTCTTCTATTAGACAACAATTAGGTACAAGTCTATTCTGAAGTTGAGATTTGTTGGTATGTTGTTGGTACATTGTCACTCGTTTATGTGAGTCGATGAATAATTCATCCTTAAATTGGAAGAAGTTTACCTGATAAGTACATAGAAACTCTTTTCAATCGAAAATTCTTTAACTCTAGACATTCCCGTTTCATTAGCTACATCTCCCCCTAAGAACTATATTCATTTATTTTCCACTTGAGATTTCATTAGAAATGAATGACACACTGAAAAGCGAATAGGCGTCTCAACAATTTCTCGGACCTCATTTTTTGAAGAAATATGGGCTGCCATGCTTGTTTCTAGAAGTTGCTACGTAGACAGGTCCAGACCCTACGTATATATAGTACCTCTGAACTACAATGAATTGAAGAGTTTTGCTCAAGACATGTCAAAGATATATATAATTGCCTCCATTCGTCTTCTATTCCATCTGTCATCCTCCTATCTTAATGTTACTATTTCATTTTCGTAAAATATCACTCTTAACTTTATTTCCATGACTTCTTGTCATCTTGCTTGCTTAACAACTTTAATTACTAAGGCTTAAGTACTTTAGCTCTACTGCCCTCATTTTTATAAACTTCTTCCGGCTCCTGTGCCCACAAAAAAAAAAAAAAAAAAAAGTCATCAAGTCACAAAATCAGGCAGAAGAGTTCTAATTAAGTGAGGGCTCTTCTCAAACCTTACAACCTTTCTTAGTCAGAAAGATGAAGAAAAACACTAAAACGAATCCCTTGGGATTAAAACCTTTGCTAGTGGGTAGCTTCCATCTCAAACAAATATAAAACACTGACGGTAACACTAAAATGCTTGTAATGACTCTGAAAAGGCACGAATACCTACAGATGTTCATTTCATTGAATGAATCGTCCTTTCACATGCATGCATTATTTTTGGAAACTTCGTAATCTGGAGTTAATCATAAACTATAGCTTTCGTGCATTTTTTTATTGGTTTCTATATCTTTCGTGAAAATAATTATGTTGCTGACAAGCTTACCAATATGGGACTCTTTACTCTTGTATTCTACTTCTAGTCTACATTAACTAATGAGACCCCTTCTAATGAGATTGCTCATCTCTACCATGATATTCTTTCTTCAACAATTTCTAATCCATAGTAGATCAGCTTTCATTGGAATTTTTAAAGAATAATTAATGCTACTCATGATAAGCTTTTATCTTAAATAATTTGAAACCATTTTATGATTGTCCATTAAATTATGTGTGATAATTTAATACTAGTATCCATCCTTAATATGTCTAAGATATTTTTATTTAAATTTTATTCAATTTTATAGATAAAAATTAAATTTGTCTCGGAGTATTATTTATTTCTGTATTTAATTAAACAGTGAATTAAATTAATTGCTTATTTTATATTAATTTTTATCACAAAGCTCCTAATTCAAACTTTGAAAATGGATTATTTATTAACATCTTAATTGCAATACATTTAAGCAATTGCATATTTTTAATAGGAGCAAACGTAGAGGTCAGAAATAATGAATTACTTCAATTAATATTCATGGATGTTCCACGCCAGCATGTTTGCTCGAGGAAGATCTTTCAAAAAAAAAAAGTCCATTCAAATTTTTTATAACTTTTCTTTCAATGGACAACCCCAAAAAAATCTTTAAAGTAGTTTAATATTTAATCAAACCTGATCCAAAAGAGAAAGCTTTATTATTAAAAAGAAGAAAGAGTGATGCATAATCAAATGAGAGAAACATAAAAAAATAAACAAATAATAAATAAAGAGCAAACATAACTTAGCCCCCCAATATTTGCCGAAACATCACTGTCTCAATTTTTTAATAATCATCACAAAACCCTTACAACCGTTAATAATTTCCATTCAAATAAACTGATAATGAAATAATGTTATTTTTGTTCTTATTTCTCAAGTCAATTGTTATATTTACCTTTTGACATTTTAAAATTTATAAACTTATAAATATTAGAATAAAGATGTGCTCACCACCAAGCCAAAGGAATAATTTTATTTTAATCGAACAAAAAATTATTTAGCCTATTTGAATAAAATAATAACTCATATAACAAGTTGCTCTACCATCATAACTAAACTCAATTCTAATAACACCTAAACTAAACCAAACTAAAAGCCTAATAACACAACCTAACCAATTCTAAGCAATCAGATTTCTTTCTTTTCTTTATTCTTTACAAAATCAAATAACAATAGAAACCTAATCAAAATAAAAGCATAAAATCCATATAAAAGAACTAATCCAAAAAAAAATCTATATCAAAATTTAAAAAAAACTAATAAAAAATCTATGTCCAAATAAAAAAATTAAACATAATCAAAATAAAAAAATGTATCAAAATAAATAATTAAACCTAATCAAAATAAAAAATCTATATCAAATAAAAAAATTAAACATAATCAAAATAAAAAAATCTATATTAAAATAAAAAATTAAAACTAATCAAAATAAAAAATTATATCAAAATAAAAAATAAAACTAATCAAAATTTTTAAAAAAATCTTGACACTTAAATAAATTTTGGTAAGATAGGTTAAATAAATTGTTTATTCACTTAAAATTAAATTATCCTTTTGACTGGATAGTAGATTATATGTTCCTAACTAATAGGTATCATGTTTGAATCCTAATATTTGCAAGTTTTTAAAATTTTAAAAGATAAAAGAGTAAATATTATATTTGACTTGAGAGGCAAGGGTATAAATAATATTATCTCATTATCAATTTATTTGAATGAAAATTATTCGTGATGGTTTTTGAAAAGTCAGGTACAGAAGTGTTATTTTGGCAAACATTGGGAGCTGATTAAATGCCCAAAATAAATAACTAAAAGTTCTCAAATCTCTTTTTTAATGATGCGTTGTATCACATCACTATTTAATCCAAATAATAAATGTGGCATCAGTTGACAAATTATTTAGGATATGAGATTTATGATTTTCTTTTCTTTTCTCTTGGAAATATTGGTATTACTTGTAATTATAATAACAATGTACTCTCTTAGAAAGTGGAGTTCTGTTGGAAAATAATTATTTCTCATGAAGTGATATGGATAGGTCCACATCCTTTGGGCCTTGCCGGTGGCCTAATGGGCACGTTTTGGTCCTTAATTTTAGTAATTAGCAGAGATTTTTTTTTTTTGAAACAAATTATAATGCACTAAATGCATGTCATGCACCAGATTTTTTTTTGTGTGAAATTCTGGGTTTTTTTGTGCATAAAATTTGAAATAATGAGTTTAACTTTCAGAAATTCTTTATATTTTTTAAACTTTATTTAAAAAAAAAAAACAGATGTACGAAATGCACCATATGTATTCTTGCATAACCCCTTTTGGGGGTCTCGTTGTAGGAAGTCTCATTATCTTGTCAAGTGGTCAAGCTTCACTTTGTACAAATTAGTTGGTTTGCCTTTTTTTATTAAATAAGCATCTAATTTTTTCATTAAAAAAAAGCCACATAAAAATATTGCGGTGGATAAGGCCACTCCACAACAATGATTCATTCAAAGCCTTAGAACTAAAAATCGAGAATTTTTAAGGTGTGCTCTTTTCTGAATCCAGTATTTTTGTTTTCAATTGAATTTAGAAATATGTGGTTGATTTTGAATTATTTTGAATTTTAAAAAGAAAACATGGTTAAGATTGAATATAAATTGTATTGAAAAATGTACAGAACAGAAAATAGGATTTGGAAACAAGAAAGAACAAAGCCTTAGATCACCAGCCCGTACGTTCTTCAACTTCTACCGTGCAAATTAAATCAGATGAAAGCTAACAATTAAAACTACAGCTATATACTATCTCGAAAACATCGATTTTTATAATCCTCATCATTAGTTTCTAATGCGTTGAAGTTAAGCTATATGAGCATTAATTGTTGTGAGTAAAGGTTGAGAGCACCTCTTCTATTAACATAAGTGCTCACACAAATCAGGTTACACAAAATCCTACTCAACCTTTGAGTGGCACAGGTAAGTTGGCTTAAAATTTTTAGTCAAACTCATGCTTTTTTATTATACATATAAAAATTTAAAAGTATTATTTCTCATTAAAATGATATGTTTTGTAGGTTCGCACCTTATACAGTGCAACACTCGTGGTCCTACCCGAACTATGGGAATTGACAAACAAGTATCTCAAACCAGTAAATTAGTTGTGGAAATTTCAAAAGAAACTGGGAAAG
>SNVD02005724.1:0-10319 GCA_013180625.2 Boswellia sacra
TTTTGTTCTCCATCAGACGTGCGTCTCGCGTTGTGGTTGGCTTACGCCGAGGCGTGCTCAATGTTTAGGAGGAATGTTCGAGGCCGAGCAGGTGGCGCGTCGTGGTTGCCTTACGCCGGGGCGTGCTCAATGCTTAGGAGGAATGTCCAAGGCCGAGCAGGCGGGTGGTTAAGTAAACGGAGCGCGCAACACTTGACGGGTGCGACCATACCAGCACTAATGCACCGGATCCCATCAGAACTCCGCAGTTTAGCGTGCTAGGGCGAGAGCAGTACTAGGATGGGTGACCTCCTGGGAAGTCCTCGTGTTGCACCCCTCTTTTGCGTCGTTTTTATTTTGGTCCGGTTTTGTTCTCCATCCGAAGTGCGTCTCGCGTTGCGGTTGGCTTACGCCGAGGCGTGCTCAATGTTTAGGAGGAATGTTCGAGGCCGAGCAGGTGGCGCGTCGTGGTTGCCTTACGCCGAGGCGTGCTCAATGCTTAGATGTGTATAAGAGACAGGAGCAGGCGGGTGGTTAAGTAAACGTAGCGCGCAACACTTGACGGGCGCGACCATACCAGCACTAAGGCACCGGATCCCATCAGAACTCCGCAGTTAAGCGTGCTTGGGCGAGAGCAGTACTAGGATGGGTGACCTCCTGGGAAGTCCTCGTGTTGCACCCCTCTTTTGCGTCGTTTTTATTTTGGTCCGGTTTTGTTCTCCATCCCACGTGCGTCTCGCGTTGCGGTTGGCTTACGCCGAGGCGTGCTCAATGTTTAGGAGGAATGTTCGAGGCCGAGCAGGTGGCGCGTCGTGGTTGCCTTACGCCGAGGCGTGCTCAATGCTTTGGAGGAATGTCCAAGGCCGAGCAGGCGGGTGGTTAAGTAAACGTAGCGCGCAACACTTGACGGGTGCGACCATACCGGCACTAATGCACCGGATCCCATCAGAACTCCGCAGTTAAGCGTGCTAGGGCGAGAGCAGTACTAGGATGGGTGACCTCCTGGGAAGTCCTCGTGTTGCACCCCTCTTTTGCGTCGTTTTTAATTTCGTCCGGTTTTGTTCTCCATCCGACGTGCGTCTCGCGTTGCGGTTGGCTTACGCCGAGGCGTGCTCAATGTTTAGGAGGTAGGTTCGAGGCCGAGCAGGTGGCGCGTCGTGGTTGCCTTACGCCGAGGCGTGCTCAATGCTTAGGAGGAATGTCCACGGCCGAGCAGGCGGGTGGTTAAGTAAACGTAGCGCGCAACACTTGACGGGTGCGAACATACCAGCACTAATGCACCGGATCCCATCAGAACTCCGCAGTTAAGCGTGCTTGGGCGAGAGCAGTACTAGGACTGTCTCTTATACACATCTAGATGTGTATAAGAGACAGGTGTTGCACCCCTCTTTTGCATCGTTTTTATTTTCGTCCGGTTTTGTTCTCCATCCGACGTGCGTCTCGCGTTGCGGTTGGCTTACGCCGAGGCGTGCTCAATGTTTAGGAGGAATGTTCGAGGCCGAGCAGGTGGCGCGTCGTGGTTGCCTTACGCCGCGGCGTGCTCAATGCTTAGGAGGAATGTCCAAGGCCGAGCAGGCGGGTGGTTAAGTAAACGTAGCGCGCAACACCTGACGGGTGCGACCATACCAGCACTAATGCACCGGATCCCATCAGAACTCCGCCGTTAAGCGTGCTTGGGCGAGAGCAGTACTAGGATGGGTGACCTCCTGGGAAGTCCTCGTGTTGCACCCCTCTTTTGCGTCGTTTTTTTATTTTGGTCCGGTTTTGTTTCTCCATCCGACGTGCGTCTCGCGTTCTCGGTTGCTTACGCCGAGCGTGCTCATGTTTAGTAGGCATGTTTCGGCCGAGCCAGTGGCGCGTCGTGGTTGCCTTACGCCGAGAGCGTGCTCAATGCTTAGGAGGAATGGTCCGAGGCCGGAGCAGGCGGGTGGTTAAGTAACGTAGCGCGCTAAACACTTGACGGGTGCTACCATACCAGCACTAATGCACCGGATCCCATCAGAACTTCGCAGTTAAGCGTGCCTGGGCGAGAGCAGTACTAGGATGGGTGACCTCCTGGGAAGTCCTCGTGTTGCACCCCTCGTTTGCGTCGTTTTTATTTTCGTCCGGTTTTGTTCTCCATCCGACGTGCGTCTCGCGTTGCGGTTGGCTTACGCCGAGGCGTGCTCAATGTTTAGGAGGAATGTTCGAGGCCGAGCAGGTGGCGCGTCGTGGTTGCCTTACTCCGAGGCGTGCTCAATGCTTAGGAGGAATGTCCAAGGCCGAGCAGGCGGGTGGTTAAGTAAACGTAGCGCGCAACCCTTGACGGGTGCGACCATACCAGCACTAATGCACCGGATCCCATCAGAACTCCGCAGTTAAGCGTGCTTGGGCGAGAGCAGTACTAGGATGGGTGACCTCCTGGTAAGTCCTCGTGTTGCACCCCTCTTTTGCGTCGTTTTTATTTTGGTCCGGTTTTGTTCTCCATCCGACGTGCGTCTCGCGTTGCGGTTGGAGATGTGTATAAGAGACAGGCTCAATGTTTAGGAGGAATGTTCGAGGCCGAGCAGGTGGCGCGTCGTGGTTGCCTTACGCCGAGGCGTGCTCAATGCTTAGGAGGAATGTCCAAGGCCGAGCAGGCGGGTGGTTAAGTAAACGTAGCGCGCAACACGTGACGGGTGCGACCATACCAGCACTAATGCACCGGATCCCATCAGAACTCCGCAGTTAAGCGTGCTTGGGCGAGAGATGTACTAGGATGGGTGACCTCCTGGGAAGTCCTCGTGTTGCACCCCTCTTTTGCGTCGTTTTTATTGTGGTCCGGTTTTGTTCTCCATCCGACGTGCGTCTCGCGTTGCGGTTGGCTTACGCCGAGGCGTGCTCAATGTTTAGGAGGAATGTTCGAGGCCGAGCAGGTGGCGCGTCGTGGTTGCCTTACGCCGAGGCGTGCTCAATTCTTAGGAGGAATGTCCAAGGCCGAGCAGGCGGGTGGTTAAGTAAACGTAGCGCGCAACACTTCACGGGCGCGACCATACCAGCACTAATGCACCGGATCCCATCAGAACTCCGCAGTTAAGCGTGCTTGGGCGAGAGCAGTACTAGATGGGTGACCCTCTCCTGGGAGTTCTCGTGTTGCCCCTCTTTTGCGATCGTTTTTATTTGGTCCGGTTTTTGTTCTCATCCGATGCTTGCGTCTCGCGTTGCGGTTGGCCTTAAACGCGAGGCGTGCTCAATTTTTAGGAGGAATGTTCGAGGCCAAAAAAAAGGAGCAGGTGGCGCGTCGTGGTTGCCTTACGCCGAGGCGTGCTCAATGCTTAGGAGGAATGTCCCAGGCCGAGCAGGCGGGTGGTTAAGTAAACGTAGCGCGCAACACCTGACGGGTGCGACCATACCAGCACTAATGCACCGGATCCCATCAGAACTCCGCAGTTAAGCGTGCTTGGGCGAGAGCAGTACTAGGACTGTCTCTTATACACATCTAGATGTGTATAAGAGACAGCCCCTCTTTTGCGTCGTTTTTATTTTGGTCCGGTTTTGTTCTCCATCCGACGTGCGTCTCGCGTTGCGGTTGGCTTACGCCGAGGCGTGCTCAATGTTTAGGAGGAATGTTCGAGGCCGAGCAGGTGGCGCGTCGTCGTTGCCTTACGCCGAGGCGTGCTCAATGCTTAGGAGGAATGTCCAAGGCCGAGCAGGCGGGTGGTTAAGTAAACGTAGCGCGCAACACTTGACGGGCGTGACCATACCAGCACTAATGCACCGGATCCCATCAGAACTCCGCAGTTAAGCGTGCTTGGGCGAGGGCAGTACTAGGATGGGTGACCTCCTGGGAAGTTCTCGTGTTGCACCCCTCTTTTGCGTCGTTTTTATTTTGGTCCGGTTTTGTTCTCCATCCGACGTGCGTCTCGCGTTGCGGTTGGCTTACGCCGAGGCGTGCTCAATGTTTAGGAGGAATTTTCGAGGCCGAGCAGGTGGCGCGTCGTGGTTGCCTTACGCCGAGGCGTGCTCAATGCTTAGGAGGAATGGCCAAGGCCGACAGGGCGGGTGGTTAAGTAAACGTAGCGCGCAACACTTGACGGGTGCGACCATACCAGCACTAATGCACCGGATCCCATCAGAACTCCGCAGTTAAGCGTGCTTGCTGTCTCTTATACACATCTAGATGTGTATAAGAGACAGCCTCCTGGGAAGTCCTCGTGTTGCACCCCTCTTTTGCGTCGTTTTTATTTTGGTCCGGTTTTGTTCTCCATCCGACGTGCGTCTAGAGTTGCGGTTGGCTTACGCCGAGGCGTGCTCAATGTTTAGGAGGAATGTTCGAGGCCGAGCAGGTGCTGTCTCTTATACACATCTAGATGTGTATAAGAGACAGATGTCCAAGGCCGAGCAGGCGGGTGGTTAAGTAAACGTAGCGCGCAACACTTGACGGGTGCGACCATACCAGCACTAATGCACCGGATCCCATCAGAACTCCGCAGTTAAGCGTGCTTGGGCGAGAGCATTACTAGGATGGGTGACCTCCTGGGAAGTCCTCGTGTTGCACCCCTCTTTTGCGTCGTTTTTATTTTCGTCCGGTTTTGTTCTCCATCCGACTTGCGTCTCGCGTTGCGGTTGGCTTACGCCGAGGCGTGCTCAATGTTTAGGAGGAATGTTCGAGGCCGAGCAGGTGGCGCGTCGTGGTTGCCTTACGCCGAGGCGTGATCAATGCTTAGGAGGAATGTCCAAGGCCGAGCAGGCGGGTGGTTAAGTAAACGTAGCGCGCAACACTTGACGGGTGCGACCATACCAGCACTAATGCACCGGATCCCCTCAGAACTCCGCAGTTAAGCGTGCTTGGGCGAGAGCAGTACTAGGATGGGTGACCTCCTGGGAAGTCCTCGTGTTGCACCCCTCTTTTGCGTCGTTTTTTTTTTGGTCCGGTTTTGTTCTCCATCCGACGTGCGTCTCGCGTTGCGGTTGGCTTACGCCGAGGCGTGCTCAATGTTTAGGAGGAATGTTCGAGGCCGATCAGGTGGCGCGTCGTGGTTGCCTTACGCCGAGGCGTGCTCAATGCTTAGGAGGAATGTCCAAGGCCGAGCAGGCGGGTGGTTAAGTACTGTCTCTTATACACATCTAGATGTGTATAAGAGACAGGGTGCGACCATACCAGCACTAATGCACCGGATCCCATCAGAACTCCGCAGTTAAGCGTGCCTGGGCGAGAGCAGTACTAGGATGGGGTGACCCTCCTGGGAAGGATCCTCGTGTTGCACCCCTCTTTTGCGTCGTTTTTTATTTGGGTCCGTTTGTGTTCTCCATCCGACGTGCGTCTCGCGTTGCGGTTGGCTTACGCCGAGGCGTGCTCAATGTTTAGGAGAAATGTTCGAGGCCGAGCAGGTGGCGCGTCGTGGTTGCCTTACGCCGAGGCGTGCTCAATGCTTAGGAGGAATGTCCAAGGCCGAGCAGGCGGGTGGTTAAGTAAACGTAGCGCGCAACACTTGACTGGTGCGACCATACCAGCACTAATGCACCGGATCCCATCAGAACTCCGCATTTAAGCGTGCCTGGGCGAGAGCAGTACTAGGATGGGTGACCTCCTGGGAAGTCCTCGTGTTGCACCCCTCTTTTGCGTCGTTTTTATTTTGGTCCGTTTTGTTTCTCACATCCGACGTGCCTTCTCGCGTTGCGGTTGGCTTACGCCGAGCGTGCTCAAATGTTAGGAGGAATGTTTCGAGCCGAGCAGGTGGCGAGTCGTGGTTTTGTCCAAACCCTTACGCCCGGAGGCGTGCTCAATGCTTAGGAGGAATGTCCAAGGCCGAGCAGGCGGGTGGTTAAGTAAACGTATCGCGCAACACTTGACGGTTGCGACCATACCAGCACTAATGCACCGGATCCCATCAGAACTCCGCAGTTAAGCGCGCTTGGGCGAGAGCAGAACTAGGATGGGTGACCTCCTGGGAAGTCCTCGTGTTGCACCCCTCTTTTGCGTCGTTTTTATTTTGGTCCGGTTTTGTTCTCCATCCGACGTTCGTCTCGCGTTGCGGTTGGCTTACGCCGAGGCGTGCTCAATGTTTAGGAGGAATGTTCGAGGCCGAGCAGGTGGCGCGTCGTGGTTGCCTTACGCCGAGGCGTGCTCAATGCTTAGTAGGAATGTCCAAGGCCGAGCAGGCGGGTGGTTAAGTAAACGTAGCGCGCAACACTTGACGGGTGCGACCATACCAGCACTACTGCACCGGATCCCATCAGAACTCCGCAGTCAAGCGTGCTTGGGCGAGAGCAGTACTAGGATGGGTGACCTCCTGGGAAGTCCTCGTGTTGCACCCCTCTTTTGCGTCGTTTTTATTTTGGTCCGGTTTGTTCTCCATCCGACGTGCGTCTCGCGTTGCGGTTGGCTTACGCCGAGGCGTGCTCAATGTTTAGGAGGAATGTTCGAGGCCGAGCAGGTGGCGCGTCGTGGTTGCCTTCCGCCGAGGCGTGCTCAATGCTTAGGAGGAATGTCCAAGGCCGAGCAGGCGGGTGGTTAAGTAAACGTAGCGAGCAACACCTGACGGGTGCGACCATACCAGCACTAATGCACCGGATCCCATCAGAACTCCGCAGTTAAGCGTGCTTGGGCGAGAGCAGTACTAGGATGGGTGACCTCCTTGGAAGTCCTCGTGTTGCACCCCTCTTTTGCGTCGTTTTTATTTTGGTCCGGTTTTGTTATCCATCCGACCTGCGTCTCGCGTTGCGGTTGGCTTACGCCGAGGCGTGCTCAATGTTTAGGATGAATGTTCGAGGCCGAGCAGGTGGCGCGTCGTGGTTGCCTTACGCCGAGGCGTGCTCAATGCTTAGGAGGAATGTCCAAGGCCGAGCAGGCGGGTGGTTAAGTAAACGTAGCGCGCAACACTTGACGGGTGCGACCATACCAGCACTAATGCACCGGATCCCATCAGAACTCCGCAGTTAAGCGTGCTTGGGCGAGAGCAGTACTAGGATTGGTGACCTCCTGGTGAAAGATCTCGTGTTGCAACCCCTCTTTTGCGTCGTTTTTTTATTTTGGTCCGGTTTTGTTCTCCATCCGACTGCTTCTCGCGATATGCGTTGCTTACGCCGAGGCGTGCTCTGTTTTAGGATGAATGTTTCAGGCGGCAGTGGCGCGTCGCGGTTGCTTACGCCTAGCGTGCTCAATGCTTAGAGTAATGTCCAAGGCCGAGCCAGGCAGGTGGTTAAGTAAACGTAGCGCGCAACACTTGACGGGTGCGACCATACCAGCACTAATGCACCGGATCCCATCAGAACTCCGCAGTTAAGCGTGCTTGGGCGAGAGCAGTACTAGGATGGGTGACCTCCTGGGAAGTCCTCGTGTTGCAACCCTCTTTTGCGTCGTTTTTATTTTGGTCCGGTTTTGTTCTCCATCCGACGTGCGTCTCGCGTTGCGGTTGGCTTACGCCGAGGCGTGCTCAATGTTTAGGAGGAATGTTCGAGGCCGAGCAGGTGGCGCGTCGTGGTTGCCTTACGCCGAGGCGTGCTCAATGCTTAGGAGTAATGTCCAAGGCCGAGCAGGCGGGTGGTTAAGTAAACGTAGCGCGCAACACTTGACGGGTGCGACCATACCAGCACTAATGCACCGGATCCCATCAGAACTCCGCAGTTAAGCGTGCTTGGGCGAGAGCAGTACTAGGATGGTTGACCTCCTGGGAAGTCCTCGTGTTGCACCCCTCTTTTGCGTCGTTTTTATTTTGGTCCGGTTTTGTTCTCCATCCGACGTGCGTCTCGCGTTGCGGTGGGCTTACGCCGAGGCGTGCTCAATGTTTAGGAGGAATGTTCGAGGCCGAGCAGGTGGCGCGTCGTGGTTGCCTTACGCCGAGGCTTGCTCAATGCTTAGGAGGAATGTCCAAGGCCGAGCAGGCGGGTGGTTAAGTAAACGTAGCGCGCAACACTTGACGGGTGCGACCATACCAGCACTAATGCACCGGATCCCATCAGAACTCCGCAGTTAAGCGTGCTTGGGCGAGAGCAGTACTAGTATGGGTGACCTCCTGGGAAGTCCTCGTGTTGCACCCCTCTTTTGCGTCGTTTTTATTTTCGTCCGGTTTTGTTCTCCATCCGACGTGCGTCTCGCGTTGCGGTTGGCTTACGCAGAGGCGTGCTCAATGTTTAGGAGGAATGTTCGAGGCCGAGCAGGTGGCGCGTCGTGGTTGCCTTACGCCGAGGCGTGCTCACTGCTTAGGAGGAATGTCCAAGGCCGAGCAGGCGGGTGGTTAAGTAAACGTAGCGCGCAACACTTGACGGGTGCGACCATACCAGCACTAATGCACCGGATCCCATCAGAACTCCGCATTTAAGCGTGCTTGGGCGAGAGCAGTACTAGGATGGGTGACCTCCTGGGAAGTCCTCGTGTTGCACCCCTCTTTTGCGTCGTTTTTATTTTGGTCCGGTTTTGTTCCCCATCCGACGTGCGTCTCGCGTTGCGGTTGGCTTACGCCGAGGCGTGCTCAATGTTTAGGAGGAATGTTCGAGGCCGAGCAGGTGGCGCGTCGCGGTTGCCTTACGCCGAGGCGTGCTCAATGCTTAGGAGGAATGTCCAAGGCCGAGCAGGCGGGTGGTTAAGTAAACGTAGCGCGCAACACTTGACGGGCGCGACCATACCAGCACTAACGCACCGGATCCCATCAGAACTCAGCAGTTAAGCGTGCTTGGGCGAGAGCAGTACTAGGATGGGTGACCTCCTGGGAAGTCCTCGTGTTGCACCCCTCTTTGGCGTCGTTTTTATTTTCGTCCGGTTTTGTTCTCCATCCGACGTGCGTCTCGCGTTGCGGTTGGCTTACGCCGAGGCGTGCTCAATGTTTGGGAGGAATGTTCGAGGCCGAGCAGGTGGCGCGTCGTGGTTGCCTTACGCCGAGGCGTGCTCAATGCTTAGGAGGAATGTCCAAGGCGCGCAGGCGGGTGGTTCAAGTAACTTAGCGCGCACACTTGACGGGCGCGACCATACAGCACTAATGCACCGATCCCATCAGAACTCCGCAGTTAAGCGTGCTTTGGGCGAGG
Organism: Boswellia sacra; assembly: GCA_013180625.2. NCBI lineage: Eukaryota > Viridiplantae > Streptophyta > Magnoliopsida > Sapindales > Burseraceae > Boswellia > Boswellia sacra. The sequence goes on from SNVD02005724.1 coordinate 8,962, forward strand.
GGCGAGTACTAATGGTGGGTGACCTCCTGGGAGTCCTCGTGTTGCACCCCTCTTTGCGTCGTTTTTATTTTGGTCCGGTTTGTTCTCACATCCGACGTGCGTCTCGCGTTGCGGTTGCTACGCCGAGGCGTGCTCAATGTTTGGAGAATGGTTCGATGGCGAGCAGGTGGCGCGTCGTGGTTGCCTTACGCCGAGGCGTGCTCATGCTTAGGAGGAATGTCCAAGGCCGAGCAGGCGGTGGTTAAGTAACGTATCGCGCAAGCACTTGACGGTGTTGCGACCATAAACCAGCACTAATTGCACCGGAATCCCATCAACTCCGCAGTTAAGCGCGCTAGGGCGAGAGCAATACTAGGATGGGTGACCTCCTGGGAAGTCCTCGTGTTGCACCCCTCTTTTGCGTCGTTTTTATTTTGGTCCGGTTTTGTTCTCCATCCGACGTGCGTCTCGCGTTGCGGTTGGCTTACGCCGAGGCGTGCTCCATGTTTAGGAGGAATGTTCGAGGCCGAGCAGGTGGCGCGTCGTGGTTGCCTTACGCCGAGGCGTGCTCAATGCTTAGGAGGAATGTCCAAGGCCGAGCAGCTGTCTCTTATACACATCTAGATGTGTATAAGAGACAGCGCAACACTTGACGGGTGCGACCATACCAGCACTAATGCACCGGATCCCATCAGAACTCCGCAGTTACGCGTGCTTGGGCGAGAGCAGTACTAGGATGGGTGACCTCCTGGGAAGTCCTCGTGTTTCACCCCTCTTTTGCGTCGTTTTTATTTTGGTCCGGTTTTGTTCTCCATCCGACGTGCGTCTCGCGTTTCGGTTGGCTTACGCCGAGGCGTGCTCAATGTTTAGGAGGAATGTTCGAGGCCGAGCAGGTGGCGCGTCGTGGTTGCCTTACGCCGAGGCGTGCTCAATGCTTAGGAGGACTGTCCAAGGCCGAGCAGGCGGGTGGTTAAGTAAACGTAGCGCGCAACACTTGACGGGTGCGACCATACCAGCACTAATGCACCGGATCCCATCAGAACCTGTCTCTTATACACATCTAGATGTGTATAAGAGACAGGTACTAGGATGGGTTACCTCCTGGGAAGTCCTCGTGTTGCACCCCTCTTTTGCGTCGTTTTTATTTTCGTACGGTTTTGTTCTCCATCCGACGTGCGTCTCGCGTTGCGGTTGGCTTACGCCGAGGCGTGCTCAATGTTTAGGAGGAATGTTCGCGGCCGAGCAGGTGGCGCGTCGTGGTTGCCTTACGCCGAGGCGTGCTCAATGCTTAGGAGGAATGTCCAAGGCCGAGCAGGCGGGTGGTTTAGTAAACGTAGCGCGCTACACTTGACGGGTGCGACCATACCAGCACTAATGCA
>SNVD02005725.1:0-10363 GCA_013180625.2 Boswellia sacra
TGGAAAATAGAATAAGACGCCATCTACTACTGTGTCTGCTCTCTGTTACTGAGAGTCTCCGAGATATTTTTGACTTTTATTACAGACTACCAAGTGTCGAATTCTAGCAGGACTCGAGTCTATTTCGTTTATCTGAATCGATTCCTTCATCAGTACTTGGCGTCGAATGGGGACATCTCGCTGTTCAAGTAGATCAACTCGGCAAACTTTTGTTTCGTGCTCAATTTGGCCGCATTCACGCTGAAGTTGATCAAGTAGTTCACGAATCCTGCACAGGCCAACATGAACCCGATTGTGCCCAGGATGGTGTATGATATTAAGTTGGTAACATAGTAGGAGCAAAGCTGTTGGAATCGCTCGCCCTGAAAATAGAGCAGCTCTGTCTCGTTGGACTTGAGATTGAGCAGAGGAGCAAATTGACGGAGATCCAATACCTTGTTATTTTCGGTGGGCAGTTTCGAATGGACCTGTGTGTTGAGATTGATGCTGGGAGACTCATTGCATAATACTGTTGCTATGTAGGCAGTGTAGAGGCCTATTGAAGATAGAATTGTGATCAATAGTAAAACATAATAGATGATATAATTGAAGGCAAGAAATGTTTGCAATAGGCAAATGGCCGCAGAGCCCCGCATGCAGCTAACTTCGCAGCAACTTGATCTCCGAGGCTGACCCGCAGCCTCGATAGTTCGATAAATTGATTGGTCGGTGGCTATGAAACCAATGATGAGGTTGATTATAATCACAATTATGATGAATAACGCCGCAAATACATAGGCTATCTTGAAATCATTGAAGTATATGTAGTTCCGCTTCAAGAGATCATTGAAGAACCACTCGAGTGCATTGGTTGTGTCGAATAGTGCTATCAAGCCGATTATCAATCCACATGTGGATATGAGCGTTGATAATATTGTGGCGTAGGGAATCCTAAGCAGGCATCTTCGAAAACAAGCTAGAACAACCACCGTTAGGAAAAAGTAGAGGATTGTTTGTTCGTTAATAAAGCCGAATAAGTGAGGCAGGACTTTCGTAGAAGAGTCCTGAATGCCGACTTCGAGGGGCATCTGGTCAGCGTACATCTCGATGATACTGGTTGGCGTCTAATCGGTGACAATCAAGGTGAAATGTATTCAATTTTGATTGTTACTACTGTGTGGAACATAACCTGACTTCTTCCTATCGCCACTGTTTGATCTTTCCCAGAGCTGAGACCCTTACTCGAGCGAGTTCTACCGCCCGTAATCTTGAATTTGCTCTACAGTGAGATAGGAATTTCATCGAAACCCTACTCCTCAGGTATCGATGTAGGTAGTCGGGTTGAAAATCCCGCTAGAAGTCAGCTCGCAGAACCAAGATCAAACAATGACAATGAGGCGAATAAAGTTATACTCCAGACAGTATTGTGGGGTGATCGCTAGCTATACTCACAAGTTGCCATTGTTGGGAGGAGTGCGCTTGTCAGCATCCACTTTTATTACGGACTGTTTTTCACCGTGAATCTTGACACGGACTGTGGTTGTTAAATGCACTTCCACTGACTAACAGTTCAAAATATCTTGTTTCATGATAAAAAAAACTTCTCACAGTCGCGATGTGATGCGCAAGGATGATAGTCATCGCAGAGTTGGGATGTCGGCGTTGTTTGTCAGAGCCGAGACCAGCCAACGAGTGGTCCATTTAGCTAGCCGATCCCAACAGCTCTCAATAGCATACCAGCTAACCACGCGCGAAGCATGCAAGCGAAAAATAAACAATTGTCTGTGCTGTTGCGCGCGCGTGCGTTCACTGCTTTCCCCCTTGTTGCGGTACGCTTCCAGGCGCTTTTCCACCCGACACATTGCAGTCTGCGTCAATGACTCCGACCTAAAGCTGTACACGACTATCCGTACCTAGCGTGACTTCATCTCTGACTCGAGTTAGAAAAGCACGAGCGCGCGCCCCCCAAAGAACTTCTCGGGCCCAGTGAGAAAAATACCGAAAGTGAAAATCGCCTCCAACAGTCATCGAGCCAAAAGATTTGCTTGATGGTCTCAGTTCTACTGTGTATCCTTCCAACTCCATGAATATTGACAAACTTTTTTAAGTATTGCAACTCTCCACCGAGACAATATAGAGTGCCAACGATATTTGTATAACTTCTTTCGACGAATAACAAAACTACACTAAGAATATCTGCTCATAACAATCTAGACTAGTGAATTCATTCGAGCACTTCTATCTTGTTGCTGCTCCCGTCTTAGCTCTCGAGGAAAGAACTGTAGTGTCTAACTTAAACAAAAATTTCGGACATTCCCTCAACTAAATCTTTGATTTTGCAACAAGACCACGTGATTTAGCGGAGATAACACGTGTTTGGCCTAGCATCGTTGAGTTATACTGCAATCTACACTCTGATTATTGCTTTTACATTGCCACCTGAATTATGGACAGCATCAATGATATTACAAGCAATGCCGAGCAGCAATCGGCAGCGTCCATTGTAGCCTCTCTTGCTTCCGCCACACCGATAACTTCAGAAATTGTATCCGATACTTATGAGCCAGACCCAAAGTTTGAGATAACCACTCTTGAAAAAGCTTCATATGAGGACATCTACATAGAGTCAAACTCGCTCGAGGAGACAGTGAGCGAGAATGGAAATGACACAAATAAGATGCTCAACGAGGATGATGAGAAGCACAACGCCGATGCAACTCCTGTCAAATCATCTACTTCTGGCCAGCGCAAAAAGACAAAAAAAATAGACAACACTGAGAAAGGAGCTCTAGCCGATGTAAAGAGTCATGAGAAATCTCACCAACCGGATACAAATAGCTCCGGCTCCGACCCAACCCAATTCAGCGATCCGCAAGATTGTAGTAAGCCGCCTACAATAGAGTCGCCAATCGAGAGCCAAGAAGATGCTTCCAGTCTCGCTTGTATAGTTAAACACCAACCTCATGAAGACATAGAAAAAAACGAAACTGACTCACCATCATCGAAGACAAAACAAGAAATTGAACAAGTCATTGAAGATAATCAAAATCTCGGGCAGACACCCGTTGATGCACAGATGGAAAAAGTGATTGAAAATATAGTAGAGCTTGGCGGCGCTCACCAATTTTCTCAGACTCTCGGACAAGATCGCGACAAAGTTTTGGAAAGTATTCGGAGAGAAATATCAAGTGATAGAAGTTCCATCGACCTTATCGCAGATGTGGCTTCTAAACAGCAATCTATAGATGTCGGCTCCTACGTTCAGTCCAAACAACCTCCCGTAGACCAAAATGAAACGGAAGAAACCAGTAACGCCGCTTCGAAATGCTCACACGAAGACACAACTTTTCAGGCTGAGCCAGAAGCACCTGCGGAATCTCAGGTGCATGAAGTTGATCTCAATGAATGTCGCCACTCACCTCAAAATAAAGGTGATGCAAAACCTGTAGAAGACGAAAGTAGAATCTCTGTGAAGGAGAATAACAAGGAATTGGAAGCAACAACATGTAAAGAGGATACCATGGACAAAAATTCTCCCCACACTATGATACAGCAGGATGAAGACTCTAAAGACTCTGAAGTTATCAATGAGCCAATTGTAGAAGAGTCGCCAGCAGCATCTGGAGATGAAAGCCCTGGACACGTGGATGGTGAAAAGGAAAGCTCCCAGAAAGACATTAGCGAAGATATTTTACTCCAACCAGAAGCGTCTGTCGAGCCGTTAAATATTGAGCTAAATGTCGAGCAAGCTGTCACAGACGATGCCCATATAAATAGCATCGATGAATCTGAGGTTACTAGAGAGAAGGTGACCGAAACCAATCTTAGTGCAAACAGGGAAGCTGGATCAGAATCGACCGAAGATGATGTTAAACCTATACAAACTCCACAACAAGAAACTTCAAGAAGAAGATCTGGGCGCAAGCCTAAGCTAGTTGATAGAAGTCCGGAGATAACAACCAAACCAGAGCCAAGAAAGAGTGCCCGCCGCGCTCCAGCTCGAAAGCAGACAGATACTACTGACGATAATATTGAACAGGAAAGCACCCATCAAGTTGAGATGGATGGAATAGATACAAATCTGGGTGCCAGTGCTTCGAATGGCTCTTCGAAGGATCCCGCAAGGCAACCATCCGCCGATCGAGATACTGATTGCGAACTTGGCACTGAGGTGCAAAATGACGATGATGAATCGAAGATCCGCAAACCTAGGGACTTGCAGCCTCGAGCTTTGCGGGGACAGAAGTCCCAAAAAGGAGTATTGAGAAGAGAGTCCACCGGCCGAGGCGCCGAGGAAACAAGTTAGAAGATCTCGTGGCGCAACAGAGAGTCACAACAAATCCTACGAAGCATCAAAAAGCACTCCAAATATCAAACTTCCGTACAAATCGTCTAGACAAACAATGTCGGTTTCTGACCCCGCAACAAGGACCTCTGACCTCAAGAATGTGGCGTCTAGCAAGAAACCAATTCCCATACAGACTGACAAAAAATATATCTGTCACGAGTGCAGTTATGCCACTGATCGCCTTAATAACCTGGTTTATCATACGAAAACATTTTGTCAGGGTAAGATGGCAATTGGTGAGGTGATGAAGGCTGATATTACTAGGCAACAACAACAAGCGAAGAGGGGAAGGCGTCGGTGAAATCATCTGCTTGTCGTCTTCGATCACCATGATCACAAATTTAATTGAGGGCCAGTTCACTGGATTCATTTTCAGATAAGCCCGAGCTAGTGTATAATAAATACGTTAGTTGATTGATCATAGCCAAAATCCCATTGTACTTTTTTGTCTATCAATCTGGCTGAAACCGCAGCGATGCGGAGTTGATACAATATCGTTTGCCGCCCTTTGCCCGGGGTCCGTCATCAAATCTATGTCCCAAATGGGCGTCACAATTGCAGCATAAGACTTCCGTCCTGGCCAAATCAGCATTCTTAGCCAATAGCAATAGATTCGTGGAGCCCACATTCGCAAAGTCTTTGGCAAATTTAAGTTTACCCTCAATGGCACCAAAGAATGCTGGCCAGCCGCAACCCGATGCGAATTTTGTATCTGATTTGAATAGCTCTTGATCACATACAATACAATGGTAGGTGCCTTTCTCACTAAACTTGGTGTATATACCAGAGTGTGGCGGCTCAGTTGATTTCAACTGAGTGACTGAATACTGTACTGGAGAGAGCCTGGATTTAAGCTCTTCTTTTGAGGGTTTGTATTTGGCTGGCTTGTCTGGGCTAGAGTTGTTTTTGCTGATCGCAATATGGGGGTGTGAAGCGGGCTCTTTGTCAGCCATTGTTTATGAGAGTGAGGAGACGCGAGATCGCGCTTTTGAATATTTTTTGTAATCTCCAGACACGGATAGGTGCGATTGGTTCTCTTTTGTGCCTTGGAACTTGTATATGTGATTCGGGTTGAACGAAACTCGCGCATTGAACGTAGGATGGTCATGTCGAAACTTCATTACTAGAGCCCAAGACCTACACTATGGACTCGTTGCTACAATCAAAACAAAGCGGTAGTAAGCTAGCAGCGTAGCACTGAGCTTACTTAGGGAACAGTAGGACAGTACAGAACGATGGAGGCGCAAGCTTGGCGGTACATACGACGTTGCGAGAACGTCGCTCGCAAAGCTTTATTATGGAGGCTCGATACCATTGATAATTTTATAATCTTGGGTGTTCGTTATCGTTGAACTATTTCAAAGTACAGCTTAGAAGAATAACACGCAGCAAAACTCATCAACGACTCACCACGAGACGAACGAGTGCATGTGTTAGTGTTTGTTTGTGTGTGTGTGTGTGTTGTGTCTTGGTGACTGCGTTCCACTTGGGCGTTGGGTTCGCCTCGCGCTTGAGCTTTATTTTGAGACGAAACATGAGAGTGCAACAAACGACTGGAATCTCACCTCGTTAGTCTCGACACTGTAAAACCAACCCATCTGAGACCTGACTCAGAACATGGAGTCGGCCAGCGTGTCGCTGATCTCGAACTTGGCTTTTCGTGTGACAATCAGGCCAACCAAGAGTACGCCCACGAGAAGGAGAGTGAGCGATATGAGCGTAAACAGCAGCATGTGGAATCCGGTCGCGGCCAAACACACTTGTTCGTCGTCGATCGGCGCAGGAGCAGCACCGGGAGTGGCGCTTCCATGCACCAAGCCGGCGGTTCTGCTCGACACGAAGGCTTGCGGCTCGGCGTCGGATTCTTGAGCGGTCGCGGCACTCAGGTTGGCTGGCCTGCTCATGAGCGCCTGAGCGTGGCGTTGGCCCGACAATTGCTTGTTGATCTCGGCGCGCGACAGGTACACGCGGAACATCTCCTTGACTTCCTCCTCGGCCTCGCTCAGCTCGGGACGCTTGACTCGTGTACGCACCTGGCGCACCTCATCACCGGTGCCGCCCACGCTGGCACCAAAGCGAGCAGGTATCACGTGCTCAACACTCTCGCCCGCGCCCGCGATCAGCTCGTCACCGTCGGCCTCGCTCTCGCCCCCGCCGCCCACTAGCTCGTCCGGTTCACTTCCGGGGCTCTCACGCTTCCGGCGCCGTCGACGGCCCCACGAGGGAGTCGAGCCCTGGTGGGGCGCCATGAGGTAGGCGCCGAGCGCGGCGTTTCCGGCGCCCTTGATGCCGAGCTGGTGGGCGTGGTGGCCGCCATGGTGGAGGGCGGCGGTGGTGGCACTTGAGGCGCCGGCGGCCGTTGTCGAGGCAGTAGGCATGCTGGCGGGGGCGGGCCGTTCGGGGGCGGAGCCGGCGGTGTGACAGATGACAGGCTCGCAGGGCGACTTGCAGGTGCGCACGGTGGCCTGGAAGATGAGGAAGTTCGAGTCGGGTATTTTGAAGGCGTAGAACTCGGACTCGAGGGCGCCGTCTGGGGTGCGCTGGAGTTCGGGGAACACATTCACCGGGTCCACGGGACAGCCGCGCGCGTCGATCAGCTGCACCTGGCGGCCCGAGTAGGGATCCTTGGCGATGACGTTGGTGGCAAAGATCTCGCTCATGGGCGGCTCCCGGGAGCGGCCCTGCTTCGTGGCGCCGCCGCCGCCGCTCGAAGAACCCGAACCCGTGCCCGTGGCGGAAGTCTCGAGCCGGAAGGTGAGGAGGTCGCCGACAGCGATGGTGTTGGTGGGCTGGCCTCTGTAGAGGACGCGCAGGTGCACGTTGGAGGTGACGACATTCTGGGGCGGCAGGTGCTCGATTTGCATGGGCTGGTTGCGCTCGTCGATCTTGGTGTCGAGGTAGTTGGAGGTGACCACGGCCTCGGCGGGCCCGGAGAAGTAGCAGGTGAGGTTGTACTTCTTGTCGCGGGTTGTCTGCACGAAATCGTTGAACTGCACCACCACGATGTTGGTCATGAGGTCGCCAATGAGCTGAGTGCCGCAGCGCGGGAAGCCGTTGGGGCCGCGGCTGATGCGCAGCACGCTGCTGGTGGCGCCCAGGCCGTCGGTGAAGCAAGAGTCGTAGAAGCCGTAGGTGTAGATGCGCCCGTTGAAGGGCTCGCTGGTGCGCAGCGTGAACTCCATGCCGTCCTGCGAGCACGACTGGCTCACGTCCAGACACTCGGCCAGCGGCTCCAGCTGGTGCTGCTGGACGATGGGCGGCGACTGGAGGAGCTGAGCCGAGAGTGAGCTGGAGCCTGCGCTCATTGAGCCGCCTGTGGGCCCCGGGCCGCCGCCGCCGCCACCGCCGCCACCGCCGGGCGACTCGAGAGCGGCGTAAAAGTCGAACTGGGTGTGTTGCTCGAACTGGGCCGGGTCGTCGAGCTTGAGCTGGCGCAACTCCAGCCGACTCAGCTCACAGTTCTCGGCCGCGAAGTAGGCGCGATAGTTGAACGAGCGGCAGGCGTCCAGCGGGTTGCCCGCGGCCATCTGAGAGGCTCGCGAGCAGGCGAGCTCGCACTCGGTCAGCGAGTCGGCGCGCAACACCTTGAAGACGAGCTGCGAGCGCAGGCGCATGCCCTCGCCCGCCCGCATGTACCTGGCCACCGGAAGCTGCACCTGCTGGCCGCTCGAGGAGGTGGCGGCGGCCACGAGCAGCTCGTTGCCCAGTCCATAGGCGTGCTGCTGGTAGGCGCCGGCCAGCGGATCGACGGCCGGCAGCGGCGGTCGGCACGGGTTGAGCGCGGCGGGCGCGTGGCTCAGCTGGCTGGGCGCGGTCGACATGGGCGCGGGCACCGCGACCGACGGCCGGGCGCCCGCCTGCACCTGCGCCTGTACGTACTGCACCTGCGCCGCCGACGAGCGGGCCGTCTGGTCGCCGGGGGCCACAAACTGGCGCTGACGGGGGCGTGACTCGGGCGCAGCCGATTTGAGCGCGCCCGAGGGGCCCGGCTCTAGTGGACTTGTGTGCGTGTAGGCCGTCGCGGAGGGGCCGTAGGAGTAGCCCGCGAAGGGGCGCTCGAGCCCACTTCCGGTGCTCAGGTGCTGCTCGAGGCCCTCGTGCAGCTGGGCCTCGTGGTGGCGCTGTGCAGTCGAGGTGGCGTAGTCGGCGGCGGGCCGACTCTGAGCCGGCCGACTCTGGCCTGCCGCGTGCGTCTGGTAGCCGACGGGCGGCGGCGGCGGCGGCAGCTGCGCCCCGCCCATATAACCCGAGGGCCCGTGACACGCCCCTCGAGTGCCACACGGGCGTGGCCGTGGGCGGCGCTGCCGCGGGCGACGAGATGCTCGTCGACACGGTCTGCCACTGAGTGGCGGGCACCATGGGCGACTTGGCCGCGGCGGGCGACTTGGCCGCCGACTTCTGGTGGGCTGCACTCAGTGGGGTGGCAGCTGGTGTGCGCGTTTGGGCCTCGAGCATGAGCCTGAGCTCGCGCATTTTGGCCTCGGGGTCGCTCGAGTCGCGCTCGAGCTCGGCGGCCGACGCGGCCGGCGGGCTCTGGTTTCCGGCGAGTGCGAACGCCTGCGTCTCGTGCACGTCGTCGGCGGCCATGTGATTGTCGCCGGCGAAATGGGGCTGCCGAGAAGTCGTCGTCGACGGCTGCTGGTGTTTGTGTTGGCGCGAGTTCTGCGCCGGCGACTGCCTGCTGCTGGCCCCGGCCGCCGTCACTGGGGCGCCCTTGACGCCGACGGCCATCTTGAGCCCCGGCGTCGGGGATGGATTCAGCTCGCGAGCCTGCGGCCTCGTCGACAGCGACTGGTGGTGGCCAGCGGCGCCGAGCAGCGCCTGCGTTGTGTTCGAGGACATGGTGGCCGAGCTGTTGCGCGTCTGTTGCGCCACACTCATTGACTGGGAGCTGTTGGCGGCCGGCGCGGCCGCGCTCGTGGCAGAGCTGTGGAGCGATAGAAAGTGTTGCTCTTGAGGCGCGCCGCTGGCCGCCGATGTCGCGGTCGACGTCGCCGCGGTGGTCGTTGGAGTTGCAGCTGTCTGGTTTCCGGTCGCGCCAAGGACTTGAGCAGCGCGCCCGCCGAGCAACACAGCGAGTGCAATAAATATACAAACTCTATACAGTTGCTGGTCGAGGGGCCGACTCTCGGTGGCGGCCCTTGTGTTTGCGGCCATCTTCTTGCGGCGCCCCCGGCTCTTCGTGTCGCCTCTTCCGGGGCGTGTCGTCGAGGCTTCTGGCTCGTCTTCGTCGCACTCCATCGCCGCGTCCGCACCCACGGCCGCGTGTGTCTCAATTTGCTTGCCGCTCGTGCAGGCCGAGTTGCAGTGGTGGCGTCGACGTCGGCGCATCGCCCCAGAGACTTTCAAGACAGGCGGCGCGCTCATCAATTTGGAAGCTGCAGATGGTCGGACTGACAATCGAGCTGGACGGGACCGCTGTGGGCGCGCGCCACCGTTAGCCCAAGTGGCTGGCGAGCGCAGTGGGCGCGCGCGCGCTCGCGCACTCGAACACATCGCACCTGTGGCATATGAATATCGCCCGAGTGCGGCCAGTGCGGCCGTGTGTGTCCAGCGTCGAGCTGGCCGAGGCTCGCGCGCTCGTCAGAGCTCATGGAGTTCGGCCGCATTGGCTGGCCGGGGCGCGCGTATCAATTAGACTACGCGGACGGGGAACGCCCAGCTCGCATAACGCGCCGCTCATTATCAATTCGCCAATTGTGTGTCATTATGCAGCAACAGTCCGGCTCGGATGATAATTTTTCTTTTTCAGCTTCCGTCGGCCGGGGCGCGTTCGCGTTGATGTCCACAACCACGTCCGCGGCGACTTTCGGGCCACTGTCGCTCGCGCCCACTCAAACTCGTTCTGCATTCCGTTCGACTTTGGGCGGCTGGCGGCGGCGGCGGCGGCGGCGGCGGCGGTCAAGTTTGTGCGCTGTCGGCCAGTGAGAGGCTCACAGTATCGCACTCGCAAACAAACAACAGCCTCAGCAACAGTGCCACTGGCCCGACTGGCCCTCTCGGGCAGACGAGCGGACATCACGAGCGCGCGCTCGC
>SNVD02005727.1:0-10341 GCA_013180625.2 Boswellia sacra
AATATTATAAACTTTAAGGTCTCTAATATAAGGCCCTTAAACTATTAGGTCTGATATGTGAGACCTTACAAATATAAGGGATAGAGGAGAATTTTTAATATGACAAATAAACTTCTCTCACGTGCCTTCTTTTATAACCTCACATAAGACCCATATTTTCTTACTTAATCAATATGGGATTCCTCCCACTAGTATATGAGACACAAACTCAACAATACTCGATAAGCAACCCACTAAACCAGAAAAGCATCTTCTCCGTGGCAATGAAAACAGAGATTGAGATTGTTGCAAGAGAAACCATCAAACCGGCTTCTCCAACTCCCCAACACCTAAGAAACTTCAAGCTTTCTCTTATAGACCAGACTGCTCCTGCAATTTATACTCCATTGCTCTTTTTCTACTTACCAAATGATGATACTGGTTGCCAAGATGATAGAAAGACTGCCCAAAGATCTCAACATCTAAAGGCATCCTTAGCAAAAATGCTTACTCAGTTCTACCCACTCGCTGGCAGAGTCAAAGACCAAACCACCATTGAGTGCAATGATGAAGGGGTTGAATATGTTGAAGCTCGAGTCAACTACCTTTTATCCGACATACTTCAACAACCTGAGCCTTCGAGACTCAGAAATTTCCTTCCTATTGCAGTGGAATCTAAGGAAGCGGAAAGTACTGGCTGTTTGCTATTCGTTCAGTCCACCTTTTTTCAATGCGGTGGGATGGCAATTGGAGTGTGCATTTCACACAAAATTTCAGACGGATCCACGCTAAGCACAGTTGTAAAGAGCTGGTCCACTGCAGCTCTAGCAGGTTCTAGCGATGAATTATCGTTTCCTGAGCTATTCAATGCAGCATCTGTTTTCCCTCCGCCACTAGATTCTTGGCTTCAACCACTAAAGCTGAATGACGATCCATATACTGTAACAAGGAGGTATGTGTTTGAATCGTCAAAGATGGCCACACTCAAGGCTAGAGCTGCCAGCGCAACTGTGAAGCAACCAACTCGGGTGGAAGCTGTGACAGCGCTGATCTGGAAATGTATGATTGATGTTTCAAGATCGATCAAAGGGTTTCCAAGGCTATCTCTGATTAGCCATTTTGTGAACTTACGTAAAAGGACCGTGCCACCTTTGCCGGAGAACTCAATCGGTAACGTGGTGGGGATGTTCTTTCCTTCACATTCGACAAAGGAAGTGATAGATTTGCCAGGTTTGGTTTGCAAACTAAGGGAAGAATTAACAGAATCCAACAAAACAGCTTTGCAAACTATTAGTCAAGAGAAAAAGACTTGGGCGCAAATGTCTGGGATAAACTTTGCTGAAAGAGATGATATAGACTATTGTATGTTCACGAGTTGGTGCAGGTTTCGATTTTATGAGGCTGATTTTGGATGGGGTAAGCCAACATGGGTTACTCTTCCCAGTGTGATGGTTAAGAATGTAGTTATCTTGATGGATACAAGAGACGGTGAAGGAATTGAAGCATTTGTGCTGCTGGGTCAAGAAGACATGGCTTTGTTCGAACGAGAGGAAGAACTGCTAGAATTTGCTGCTTTCAATCCAAGTGTATTGAAATGAAACAAGCAAATGGGTTCTGATCTTCCGAGGAATCGTGCATTGTGATCATTAGTTATTCACATAATGTGTAGAATAAAGAGCTGTCGCTTTTTTTGTGTTATTTGTTTCATTTTAATTTTTATTTGTTTAGTATATTCGTGATCAATGTTTTATCTTTCTTGCTATGACTTGTGTCTTTTGTCTTATGTAATGTAACATTCCATGATATGTGTTAATTGTTATTAAAGCTTTATGAACAAAAAAAAAAAAAATGATATATTTCCAAATTTTTTCTATAAATCCTTGGACACTTGAAAAACTAGATAATAAGTTAATAATTTTAAAAATAATTATGTAGTTCAGAAAAAATTCTAAGATTTCTCAAGGAATGTAGAAGGTCGGGCCCAGCCTGGAGTGGTATGGCTTGGTCCGCCCCAACTCAGCCGAGGTTCGTTCCATGCCAGGCTTGGTCCGGCCCGACACTTGCCCCCTGCAGGAGTGACTATCATGATGTGTAATTCGTATTTTAATGCCAGATTGTGTGAAACAATCCTCATCATAGATGCTAGTATATTATTAAAAATTTAGAAAATAATTCCAGAATTCCTAACATTTTTTGGTATTTTCAATCTTATTTAAGGTGGTAGTGGTTGTATTGCTGGACTTCAATCTGATTGTCATTTTAGATTTTGATTAGAAATTAGGGTTTTTAATTTTGGATTGTTAAGATTTTGATTGATTTTATGGCTGCGGGGTGTGTTTTGATGGTTAAGGTATTTTTGTGACGTGCATGCAGTATGGTTGTGTGTGGTGGTTGTTGATGGTGGTGGGTTGTTGGCTGTGGTAGGTGCCATTGCCAGCAGGCCTCATTCAACCACCGGGCAAGTAAGGCAATTGCCTAGGGCCCTAACATTGTGAGGTCCCAAAAGTTTATGACATATCATCAAAACTCCAAATCTGAAATATAGGTAAGATAAGGCCCCGAATTTTTGTTTAAATTCTTAAGGCCCTAAAAGTTTTTGTTACATTTTTAAGGCACCAAATCTGAAAATTAGATAAAGTCCCAAATATTTTTTTAAATCCTTAAGGCCTATATTTTATGTAAAGCCACAATTAATTACGAAGTATTTTCGTTTCAAAGATTTATATATACCATCTAGTTTTTGCAATTAATTATGAAATATTTGCTCTTTAAAGATTTATATATACAATCTAGTTTACATATATATTTTAAATAACATTTCTCGTTTCTTAAGGGAATTCAAGTTTAACAAAAGTATAAAGTTAAATTATTTTCTTAAATATCTATAATTAATTCTATTAGAATTCAAAGACAATTAAATAATAGTATTTTATTTTCAAATTGGTATAAAATGTATTTTGAAATTTTAAAAGAATACCAAGATTATGATTGGTATATAGTATTAGAAAAATTAAACATTGAATACAAATTAAAGCTCTTAATTTACATGCATTCTCCTTTTATATTAAAAACATATCTTTTTAACTTAATTACAGATATCAAACTCTCTCATTCTCCCAAGATATCAAACTCTCTCATTCTCCCAAGATTACTGACAAAAATGGTATATCATCTCATTATAAATAACTATCTACTTTATTATTTTTTTAAATTTATCAATGTTATTTTATTTATTTTGTTTTTATTTTTAAGCACGTCTATTAGAAAATATGATTATAAATATAGAAAAGTTACGAAAAGATTTAGAAAATTTAATTAAATACTACAACAAAACCTCTAAATATGTAAAGAAACAATAAAAATATATCGAAGAAAATTTAGTAATTGAATAAATAATATTAAATATCGAAAACCCTATTCTATAACTTTCGCCTTAGGTCTTGAAAGACGTTGAGCCGGCACTAGTTGCCAGTTGCTGTGGTGGGGTGTTGTTGCTAGTTGATGTGTATGGCTTTAAGTTAATTTGTATACTCGTAAGTGTAGAATACCAAAGAAGATTTTGCAGTTTCTTCAATGGCTTGTTATGTTATTGGGTTTTTCATCTTCTTTTCTTCTTTCTTCTCCCCAATCTCTACTCTCATGTGCTTGGTCACTTGGGATGGTTATAACGTGGCCACGGTTTATGGTGCACGGTGGTGGTGGCTGCTAGTTCACGATGGTGATGGTTGCTTTAAGATTTATTTATTTTGTTGTGCAGAATGTAATGTCTAATGTGTGTGCTACTATTTTATTATTCAATATTAGTTGCTTTATGATTTATTTATTTTGTTGTCCAGAATGGAATGTGTGCATTAATATTTTATATTCAATATTAATTTTAACCATTCACTGTATTCAGAATAAGGGTGTAATGGATATTTTTAGGGCTCTGTCATGGAATTGGTATCGTCTAAACTGCAGATAATGGTACTGGGGAAATCATATGTTTTCAAAAAGTCAAGGAAAAAAATCGTCATTCCGTCATGCCTCGGGGGTTTATTGTGATTACCCCGTCAGAGAAACCTTTATTAAGTAATACATATAACGACAAAAAAATAAACCCTTCAGCCGTTGGATGCCATGGGAAGGCATCTAACGGCTATAAAAATTGGTCTGGACATCAGGCAATCTATGGGAGCCCGGATAGGAGAAGAACTGTATGTGTGCATTATACTTCAACAAGGCCATCAAATCTTAAACAGAGTGAGCTTTAGATTAGTCCAATTAATGTCAAATACATAGAGAAAAACCTTAAATGTGGAAGCTTCTCAAGAGTCACCTCCGTACTCTACTGAAAAATGATTAATAATAGATATATAAACTTTGTATATAAACCACTTTGTGGTCAAGTGAATGAAACATTAAATTTTTAAAAAATTAAACTTATACAATTGATGTTTTATTTTATAGTCCTTTCAAAATAAACTACATTTAATAATTATTGGTTGAAAGTACTTGTATAATTTTTTAATCAAACAATTAACAAATTTTTAGTAAAAGCTTTAGTTTTACAAATTCAATTCAGTTTATAAGCTCTGCTTAAATAAATAAAAATACATATTGTAATCACTGTTAAAGCGAATAACGAGATAAACAGGCATATATATATATATATATAGTCTTTTTTATTTTGACGCTGTACCCAGGAGAATAATATCGACCTCGCGTTCATTTACTTTATTCGAACAATAGGCAGCAATGCGTGCATTAATATAATTCATCAAATTGTAATACAGAATTTTAAACAAATCTAATAATCAAAGGCAATATAAATTAACTCTTGTCCTTTATTTGTTTCGATCCCTTTCCGGCAGAAATCGCTCTTTCATTCTATAAAGAATGAAAACTGGCAAACCACTAGCATGACATGAGTCCTCATTATGAGAACTCGTGTTATATATATATATCCTATATTCTTATTTCTACTTATAACATCCTGTACCAGTAAGCTAAAATCATTCTCAACTTCAGTTAGTTTATATATATATAAGATCCAATAAATTAGAATAGTGAATGTATAAGATCATCTCTACTTCACTAAGTTTTGTACAAATCCCAGACATTTTCAGCCATGTCTTTTTCTTCAGATACCAAGTAACATTCCACCTCGTTCATAAAAAAGTTGGCTTGAACTAATAGCGAATGGTTCGTGTCTACTTCCAAAGATTGAAACAATGTCCCTTTTCCATCCACAAATATCGGTTGATGAGAAAATAGAAATGCGAAAGGAAAAAATAAATAAATAAAGGATTGAGACTAAAACTCTACCATTTGATCTTAGTTCAGCTTTTGTATTTTCATTGATATGCAAAAAAAATCTTTTTGTTTTGTTTCCAATGATGCGAAAAGAAGCTACTTTCATTTATTTATTCTTCTTAATAACTTACATCACATATTTTCTACTTTCATATCATATATATTTATTCTTTTTTGAATTAAGATCCTACCCTAATTTGAGTTCTTTTTTTCCTTTTACTTTAGAAATTAGAAATTAATGGTCTAAGTATTAGTGAACTTAATTAGGAATATGTATACTTCAACTTTGAATTCAATATTGTTTATCCATGTTAAACTGCTCGATATCCTAATTTATTAAATTTGATTCACTAAAAATATATTATTCAGAAACTTCCAAAGTTTCTCCAAGATTTTGAAAGTTTTCTACCGATTTAATATCATTATTGAACAAGTACCTTTAATCCAAAAGGTAAGAATTAAAAAATCTAATAAAAGGGAATGTTTGTCACTGAAGTTAAAGTACCAATTATTCAATCTTTTCCCTTGACATATATTCTGATATTGTAGACAACATGCACATATACTTGGGAATATCCATAAATGAGACTACTGTACAACTAAAATACACAATTCTTTTTGTTTCTAATTTTTCGAATTGACGAGCAGACTTTTGGTTCTTTTCATTAAAGAACATAAATTCTTTTCTCAAATTAACAATTTCATGGGAAAGAACTTGTTGCTAGTCCTGAGGACACGCCAACCTTTCGAAACACATTTGTTGTGCCCACATGTTTCTTAAACAATGGGCAAGACCCTAATACCTATTTTAATAACTCATATTATTTATTAAAATAAAATTTAATTGATAATGCTCAAAAACTCTTGCGCCTAGTTATTCTATAACACCGCCAACAAAAAAGAGCAAGGAAAATAAATTCCATATCCATCTCTAATCATATGATTGTTTAGATTGGATTAAAATAGTTATTATTTGATCCGTCTCAAATCATATAAATGTTTAGATTGCATTAAAATAGTTATTATTTGAATCATAATATAAATCTACAAAAACCAAACTAGAGAAACAATCGAAATGGAATAGACTACATATAAACTATTACTTGTTTGGATTTCATACAGGATTTTGGTTGACTTAACAACATTCTATTACTATTTTTAGCACATTTAGGCCCCATTTGGCAGCTAGAACTAAACAGAGAACTGGACTATTTTCAAAAAGCTAGTCCAAACACCTTGTTTGATTAGTTTTTATGAGTGTATTTATAAATTTTGTATTTTTTATTTTCAAACTAGGTAAATATACGTAGTTAACATTGAATTTTGAAAAAGATGAAGATTTCAAATTCGTAAAAAAATAAAATCTAAGAAAATGAGAGAGGAATAAAAGTTAGCCCCATGGCTTAATTAGCCCGTCCAACGTAAGTTGTAAGTCTTTCTTGAGAGTCACTCTCAAATCAAACAACCCAAAAAAAAAAAAATCATTCTTTAACTTATAATAAATGCCAAAAATAAAAATCAGAAGTAAAATATGCTTCATGTATTCAATTTAATTACTTAATTTTACATACATATTCAACATTATTAAGTCCAACCAATGTTACCCTAATTCAAGAAAACATAAATTGATTGTGTTGCAAGCACCATACTTCCACTTATAGCCTTATAATAATACTAATAAAAAAGAACTGCATTAACTATCACTGGATTATCTTGCAAGAACTAGCATTCCATTTTCGTCAAAGAAAATTGAAGAAAGTAAAAGGTGTGATGTCTACCGTCTATTCTAATGCCGATAAGGACACCAGCCTCAATATCAAACTCCATACAGGGATGAGTGGGGACACCAACCTCAATAACATTCAACGCGCCAAGGGTATGACTACTGTCGTAGCCAAAATATTGAACTAACAGGGACAAACTTTGATCAGTAATGAAAAAGAAAATATTTATATTATTCTTTGTTGTGCACTTTGAAGTGCCATTATCGTGCAAAAATAGTGTAGTACGATTGATGTGCACTTTGAAGAGCTTTGACAAATTATTATTATTTTTTCGTTAAAAAAATTGTACTTTAGTAGAGTGGCTGAAGCGATGTGTTTAAGTGGATCCAATAAAGAAAATTTTGATTCTTGTAAGGGGCAATAAGGAAACATGAAATACTTATAGTACAGAAATTAACATTAAACACTAGGGTATGATTTTTTTTTTTTTCTGAAGTCTAAATTCTACTTCTCATATATTATTAAGGTGTTTGTTTTTTGGACTATAGTTTGATTCTCAGACAAATCGATTCGAATAGAAAAATTGAAAATTTTAACTTTTATCTGAATGCAAATGTTTAAATTATTTATTACTTGTCTAATTCTTTAAAATTTAATTCACTTATGACTAATTTGTGTATAATTTAATAGTTTATATTTTGAGTAGTATTATTTATTTCTAATTTTTTATAACGGTTCTTTAAGTATTTTTAAAATTATATAATGGTTATTTAGCTTATTTATATATCAAATTCATTGAAAAAGAACTTTTTTACCCCATTATATATATTTAAATAAATTATATATGTAATATAAATATTTATATGCAAATACTTCCACTATGAATTATATATATATAATTCATATTCTTATATTCAGACTTATTCAGATTTTAAACAACAAACACGCCTTTAATCTAATTAAATGAATTTCTAAAAAGTAATTGCCCCCAAGCACCTTTTAGAGCTTGTTTATTTCAACTTCTCCAAATAGAGATCATGAGAATAGATCTTATTGAAGTGTATATTTTATTAAAAAGTTATTGATTATTTGATAAGATTAATATAAAAGCACTTATTATAATTAAATTACTAAAAATGAGCTTTATTATGATGAAAGAATAAGGTAAAAATTAAAAATTGAATTAAGGGTATTTTTTATACTTCATAACTTTAAAAAACTCAAAAAGAGCTTATTGGAAAAGCCTCAAATTTAGGCTTCTCTTAGGAGATGTAAAAAAGTTTTTTTTAATCATCCATAAGCTCTTCTTAAATATAACAAAACGATTGAAAAAAAATTAAAAGAGTTTTTGACATTAGAAAAAAATTTGACCAGTAAAGAAACCGAAACAAACGCTCTTTTAATAACTTTGCCACCAAGTATATTATAATTGAAAACATCAATGGGCTTACTGAGAGGGGATTACTCATAGATTGAATATCAGCGGAATAATTGTTGGTTGTTGGAAGTACATTACCGAGATGACTAACTTTTGAATTCTTTGGGCATACAACAATGTAATCTGGGGTATCAACACACCAACTGCAGTTACAATTAACAAGGTTGGATCTTGAAGGGTTTTATTTCCTAAATTAACAATTGTCCAAAATATGTAATACAACGCATTTTTAATATAAATTAAGTTTTTATTTGTTTCCTAGTTTAATAACGTCATTCATGGACTCGAAACCACCACGTTGAAGTGTTACTTGTCGTCTATCCGATCTCCCCTCCGTCAGTTTGCCCATTAGCTTAAAGTGATGCTATTGCTAGAATACTTGTACATTTTGTCATCAAAGACAATTGGAAAGACCTCTTCTAAACTCCTTGAGAACTCAACGTCGAAAGAAAAGTGAAAATCGCTATCAAGATTCCAAAATATGGTGTTGATGATTTGTCAAGGTAAATTGAAATGGTATTGTATAGTACAACCCAACCCACCAAATATGCCTTGACTATGCTAATTTTTGTGAGCTAGTAACCGTTACATTGATCAACATTAGAAATCTAAGTAGCAACCTTTCTTAGCATTTTGGTTTCTCGTTAATAGTAAAAGAGGAGAGTCCTCTGGGCTCTAACTTTAGGAAATCTTCTTAGTCCCTCCATCAATTTATGGAAGAATATATTTAGAAAAAGATTCTAGTACCACATTTTTTATATAAATTTTTTATTAATTTTAAATTATTACATTAAACTATATTTGTTAATGTGGTTGCAATACAATTAATACGTGCAACCACCTAAAATGCTTTAATTCCATAATTCAAAAATGGTGTAAGAATTTGTGTAAATGTGGCATCATTGGGCATAACCTTAATTTTTATAATAGCAATTTTTTGAAGTATATAAGATGCTTGAAATAAGTGGTGTAACTAGAAATTTTTTCTTAGCTTGGCTGAGCTAAATTTTTTCTATTAATACTTTTCTTTTTACTTAATTTGAATGGTGCATGCAACAAAAAATTTCAGTATTAAATATATATATATGTGTGTTTGTATGTATAGACATATATATTTTTTCTTCTTGATTTATTGGCATGGTACATTTATTAAAATAAAAAAATTGTTAAACTTTATCATGAAAAATCATTTTTTTGGTTAAGTGGATTTAAGTGGTTGCTTTTTATAACAAAATGATATGAAGAAAAGGAGACAAGTAAATAATATTTTACGTTCAAATTGTATTATATAATTTATAATCTATTTGTTGCCCATAAATTTTTTGCTCTTTCTAAATTTGGTTGTGCTATAATAAACTTTGCTTGTAAATTTTATTACTATTATAGTTTTGCAAATCTAACATTAAACTGACTGATTTTCCTAAAACTTGGCTGCAAAAACCCCACCACTAGTCATGCCCCTTCTTCAGGCTAAAATTTAAATACCATAAATGATTCCTTCCACTATTGGACTCAAAAGCTCATTTTTTCAGGCAACACTTACGGACACCACCATGAAATATAGAATGTAAAACCTAACAACCTAGCTACAGTGGTCTCATGATAGCCACCATGCATATTATATGAGACCATTGTTTTCGAGACGTACTCTTTCTTCTCACCAAACCCAGCTAACACTTGCAGTGATTTCTGACCAAATAAAGCAACCAGCTGCCCTTTATTCTATCCATGGTAAGGCCAGAAAACTACTGTTACTCCACGGTTCCTCAGAAGAAGCCATTTGCTTTGTTCAATATTACACTTGGATTGTCAGAAGAAAGTTCTAGTAGTTCTGGCTCCCATTCGAATAACTCCATTTCTCCTTTGCTTAGGGTCACCATTGCTTCTATTCCTTCACCATCTCTT
>SNVD02005729.1:0-105113 GCA_013180625.2 Boswellia sacra
TTAGAAGAGGCTTTATTTATTTATTTATTTTTGTATGTCTAGCCTCCCAACATCCAAGCCAGCCGGCCTGGCTTGTCCGTCATGAAAGATTTGAGAGTCCTCAGTGGGTGACAACGAAACAGTAGTCTAGAGGGTATACCATGTCTAGGAAGCTCTTTTCAATAACAAGCCAAATGCCTCTCAAACTGTCTTTAATATTTTAAAGTAAAATCATAAACTATTTGATTAATTAGTCACGAGTCTCTGCTTTTTACTGTAAATGTATCGTATTACTAAGAATAAATCTTCTCCATCTGGCTGGATCTTGTGGAAATAACCGAGTCTTTAGTATGAAGCTTAGGTTGTCCTATCCAATTTGAAGCTTAAAAAAAATTAAAAATTATTTTTATTATTTTCCCTACAATTTTGCTTGTTTAATATTGTCCGAGAGTGTAACAAGACGGAGTGTTCCATGCACTAGAATTGGATATGTGAATGTTATCTTGGTATAACAAAAAATTGCAGACTGTAGACTTCACTGATCAGAGGCGATTACACTTTCTTCTTCAATCATGAATTCTTCAATATCGTCATGGCTCTACATTTTGAATATCTCCATTCTGTTAACCGCTTTCTCTTCCAACTCATTCTTATCTTCTGCAACTCAAATCTCCTATGCTGATCATTGTAACTCGATCGTCCCTGAATCGACCCTGGACAAGTTTGAACCTGCCTTGTCTCCATTTACTAGTCTCCAAATTGGCTATTATGATGGTGGCAGTGGAATTCTGTCTCAAAACCCATATGGGAACTCAAACTCTCTAAGTTTTCGGAGCTGGAATGTTTATAGAACTGAGAAGGATCGGGTGTTTGGTATTGAAGGAACTCTGGTTTTCGAAAGCCAAAGCACTTACTATTATGCGGCAAGTAGTGTTTCAGGTACGAAATCATATTATTCCGGGACTGAGGCCGTCTCTGAATATAGGCCTGCAATTCCTCGCAGAAGTTCAACAAGTTTCAGGCTACGTGGGTTCTGGTCAGAATCTTCTGGCCACCTTTGTATGGTGGGAACAAGTTTTATCAACATCAGAAAAGGTAAGAGGCTCAGCCTTGATGCTGTCCTTAAGCTCAGTAATCTCATGAATTCGAGCAGTATAACTTCTTTGATTAGTGGAACATTAGAAAGTTTTAAGTTCTACTACCGATTTGAGTTACTTTGAACCAATTTCCATCATGGTTCTTCCAACAATGAATTATGAGTATAATTTGGTTTCAAAATCTAGTGAGGATTTTTCGGGTGGAAATGACTGTGTGAAGAGTTTACCAATTAGTTCACTGCCCATATCAATTTTCTGTTCATTAATTTTTTCAAGGGCAGTAAATCAATATGATCTGGACTACACTAGTGATTGCGGTTCTGAAAAATCCTGTGGTCCTTTCGGAGTGGCTGTTGGATATTTTCCCACTGTTGTTTCCTTTAAACAAATTGCGTGCTTGGAGGGGGGGAAAAAGTTGCGAGTCCTGATACAATTTCCTAAGAGTAGCTATGTTGGATTTTACCAGCGTTTCAGTTCCAACACAACATTAGTTGGTGAAGGAATGTGGGACGACAAAATGAATCGGCTACACATTGTTGCTTGCCAATTTTTGAATGCTACAGGACCTTTGGTTGATGCTCAAGTTGGGGATTGTACTACAAGGCTGAGCTTGAGTTTTCCTGCAATCTGGTCTCTCAGAGAGACCAGTAGGGTCGTGGGGCAAATTTGGAGCAAAAAAGCTGTCAATGATTCAGGTTACTTTAATAATATCCTGTTCCGAAGTTCTGACGATTCTTTTGGGACGTTTCAAAATTTCAAATATGAGTACACAGAAATGAACAGAGTTAGAAGCTCATGCTGGCTGGAAGGGAAGCCGAAAAAACACAAGGGGGTGAGATACCCAAATGTGTATTCTCGTGACATGAAATTTGATATCCGAGTTAGAGGATCTAAAGGAAACGGTACATGGGGTTATGCAACTCCCCTTTATGTTGGCGATCAGTTTAATGAGCAGTATTGGAATTCAAAAATTACCTTGGGTGTGAGGACTTCGAAATCTGAACTTCAAGCAAAGTTAAGAGATAATGTTCCAGTCAATATCAGCTACAAAATTAGCATAAGAATCCAACCCGGAGAAAGTTTATTTGGTATGGTTTATCCTTTTGTTAGATCTCCAAGAAATCGCGAGAAACTGGAGATTATTGCTGAAGGAATTTATGATGCACAATCAGGACAGTTATGCATGGTAGGGTGTAAACATGTCATTTCCAAGAATCAATCATTCTTAAACGACTCTATGGACTGTGAAATTCTGATCAATTTCCAACTTCCTCCGTCACATCCGAGGACGAATGAAGGTCGTATAAAGGGCAGCATCAAAAGCACCCGAGTCAAATCAGACCCTCTATATTTTGAACCACTGCTTGTGTCATCAGTTTCTTATACTGAAGCTGTAGTAAGAGAGTCCATTTCCAGGATGGATCTGGAGATTGTCATGGCTGTTATAACCAACACACTCGCATGTGTCTTCGTGGGGTTGCAGCTCTTCCATGTGAAAAGGCATCCTGATGTGCTTCCCTTCATTTCAATTGCTATGCTTTTGATTCTTACTTTGGGCCACATGATACCTCTCATGATAAACTTTGAAGCCATGTTCTTGAAAAACCGTGAACGGCAAAATGTTTTGCTTCGTAGCGGTGGACGGCTTGAAGTGAATGAGGTGCTTTTAAGGATGATAACTATGGTAGCTTTCTTAATGGAAGTCCGCCTTCTACAGCTATTGTGGTCTTCAAAACAGGTTGATTCAGACCAGAAGGACTTGTGGTTTGCTGAAAAGTCGACTCTGTTGGTGTCTTTGCCATTATATGCAGCTGGGGCCTTGTTAGTTTTGGTATTTAGCTGGAGGAAGCACAGACATGGTGTTGTGTCATATTCCTTTCACCTACACGCACAACATTCTCTCTGGGAGGACTTGACATCTTATGCAGGTTTGGTACTGGACGGATTTCTTTTGCCTCAAATCCTGCTCAATGGATTCGGGAACTCAAAAGAGAATGCCTTGTCATGTTCATTCTACATTGGAATCACTTTTGTCCGATTGCTGCCGCATGCATATGATCTTTACAGGACTCAAAGCTACAATCCTTTTGGATCATATATTTATGCTGTTCCGAATGCAGATTTTTACTCTACTGCTGGGGATGTTATTATTCCTTTAGTGGGCTTGATGTTGGCAGCAATCATTTACCTGCAGCAAAGGTTTGGAGGTCGCTGTATTATTCCCGGGAGATTTAGAGAGGATGAAGAGTACGAAAAGGTTCCTGTTGCCAGTGAATCGTAATTGCCCGAGAAATCTAGCACTTACAATGGTGTTTTTCAACTATTCCAAGCTGCTCAGGGCTGCCGCAGATGGTAATAAATGATTCTCTAGATAGCTGTTGTTTCATGCCAATTCCTGGTGTCCTCCCTTGTGAACATTTACTGTGCGAGTACTTTTCTCGTATAAGAAAGAAAAAATCATTTGCAAAAACTATTATTACAATTTTGCTTAATGTTTGACCTCTAACCATCTTTATGCTTTCATAATGTTATGATCTCACATTAACTAAGTATGAGATTAGTGGATGGCTTATAAATTTATGTGCTCTCTCTCCTTACAAGATGATTTGAAGGGTAAGTTCTATCTCTGAGTCTATAAAAAATGGTATCAGAGCCAGACGACCTCGTAGAAGGAGTGACTCGGAAAGGCCAGGGTAGGCTTGCCATGGATTTCAGTGTCGAAAGTGTGGTGGCATGTTGTGATCCCATATTAATTAAGTATAGGATTAGTGAATAGCTTATAAGCCTATGGACTCCATTCTCTAACAAGTCAATCTTGTCGAAGGGGCGACTTGGAAATGCTATAGTGGGCTTGCCATGGATACAGTATCGAAAGCGCGATGATATGTTACGATGCTACATTAACTAAGTATCCGATTAAGTATCAGATTATTAAGTGACTTATAAGCTCATAAACTCCCTTCTTGTTAAATCTGGACTCCCTTCCCTAACTTCTTGCTATTTTGCAGTAATACTAGAAAGATTTTTAATCCTCTGATTTTGTATCCCCAGTTCTGTGCGTTCGAGATTGGGATCCAATACCACGTGTCTCCTTGCCTTTTCGTCCCTTTTTCTGTATTGAAAATTTAAACGCTTTGAGTCTTGTTTGGATGCAGCATTTCAAAAATTTTGTGGTGGCCAGGCCACTTTTACATGCATGCTCATGACATTCTTAATGCATGCAAAGCATATATGGATGGTGCTCAAGTGGGATATCTGGTCAAAGGTGGTGTGCATGCAGAAGGTTAATAGGAGTCGCAAAGGCCATTCAAAGCGATTTAGACTTTAGGAACTCTTTGGTTGGGTATCTTCATGTGGTTATAGAAGAACTTTCAAAAGTTGGAGCTACGAGCTGTGAGAAATTCCTTTCTCAACCAGGGGGATACCCAGAGTTGCTAATATACCTAAGGCTGCAGTATAGAGGTTTCTCCTGGAAATGCCAATTTTAAGACTTGACACCCGCGTTATTTAACTATGGCGTTAATTCAAGTTAGGTTTTCAATTCTGTAATGAACAGTTTAGATTTAAATAGGGAATGCACCTAAGTTTATATATGCAGGGTGTCTTGCATATATATAAATTGGGATACCTGTACAGTGTACATATGAATGGCGTTATTAAAGTTAAAAGTTAATTATTCAGCGCATGGTAGTTTGAGATAGCTAAGGTTACAAATACACATAGCAAGTGAAACTATCGCCAGCAATAGGTTGGTTGAGGTGAGTGGTTGGTTTAACACTAACTGTGGGTGGGGTGGGCAGAGAATTTCTGTAATATGTGATTTAGTAAATGTGTGGTGATTACCATACTTCACTTTATACCTAAGTGTATGATACGCTCTCATTTATGTAGTCCGAAAGCGTTTACTTCAACATCAGCGTTACGTTAGGGACAAAATTTGGTGTCAACAATTTCTCATGTCATATCAGCACCCTCTCGTTCAAAACGAAGAACTTGCCCAAATCAATATCCACAATTACATTTCGAATCGATATAAACCATCATATACTTCATAGTAGAGTCCTCATTTAAATACAAATTATAATAAACAAACATGTGTTGTCCTTGTTTTTTAGGATAAGTTTAGTGCACATGTATTAATATGTCCGAATAGGATGGTATTAGATAAGATACAATAAGATTGATAATATATAATATTATATCGTCTTTGCTTTAATATTAGACTGTGCAAAATTTTAAATAAAAATAAATTCAAGTACTAATACTAAATAAATTTAAATAATTTAAAACATAATTAAATAATATAAATTATTTAATTAATAAATAGTCACTTTTTATATATTATTAAAAAATTATCACGTGGTGGGAGTGGGTTTATTTTTGGTAAAACAGTGCCAATATGATGGAGCGTTAATGCAATTCTGTCCCATACAAATGAGCCGCCGAATACGGGCTAAGCAATTTATGTTGTCCAATGCTATACTGTATCACATACCAAACGGGCCTTAATAATTTGGTTGTCATTCCAAGTCTCTGCCGTTTGATTTTTAGAATATCATTAGGAAAATTGACAAAATAAACATAATTAGGGACCTTTGATGAAATTTGGACGCATCCTGAAAAATTTTCATGCTATAGACACTTTCTTGACAAAAAGACTCAAATACCCTTTAAAATTCAATTTATTCCTAAATTCTTTATTTCCCTCTTTTCTTCACTTACCTCTTCCTATTTCCATAACCGTGTCTTATTTTCATAACCGTTTGTTGTTGTTTAGCTTCCAATACCCCTCGACTCTTCATTTCTGAAACCCCTTGACTACACTCGAAACGTAAACCGAGATGAGCATCCTCTGAGGATAGAAGCAAGACGACACAGAGTGATGTATTTGTTTGTTTTCTGTTTTCTGTTTCGTTAAATTTGGGTTAGTTTTTAGGGAATTTGAATTAGATATTTGAGTTTCCGTCGGATTTGTGAACTTATTTTGTGTTTTTAGGGATAAATCTAGTGTTATTAGGTGATTTTTGTGGTTTGATGTGTATGAAAACTATGGAAATCAACGGGCTTGGTCGCGAGGTAGACGATGGTCGAGTGTTGATATCCGACACATCCTTGACATGTCGGATGATAGTGAAAACAATTTTGTCGAGTGTCGGATACATCATCTGAAGAGTTTATTACAGTGTCAGATTTTGCATCTGACACTCGACAAAATTGTTTTCTCTTTCATTAGACATGTCGAGCGTCGGCTATCCGACACATCCCGAGTGTCGGATGAAGAATCCGACACTGTAAACTCTTCGATGATGTATCCGACACTCGACAAATTGTTTTCACAAGGATGTGTCGGATAGCTGATGCTCGACATGTCTGATGAAAGAGAAAATAATTTTGTTGAGTGTCAGATGCATGTGTCGGATATCAGACACTCGACCATCGTCTACCTCGCGCCAAGCCCGCCGGTTTTCACAGTTTTCATACACATCAAACTACAAAAATCACCTAATAACACTAGATTTATCTCTAAAAACACAGAATAAGTTCACGAATCCTACGGAAACTCAAATCTCTAATTCAAATTCCCTAAAAACTAACCCAAATCTAACGAAACAGAAAACAACCAAATAAATCACTCTGCGTCGTCTTGCTTCTATCCTCAGAGGATGCTCTCTCGGTTCACGTTTCCAGTGTAGCGAGGGGTTTCGAGAAGAGGGAAATAAGGCTTTAGGAATAAATTGAATACAGAAGGGTATTTTAGTCTTTTTGTCGAGAAAGTCTCTATAGCATGAAAATTTTTCAGGATGCGTCCAAATTTCATCAAGGATCCCTAATTGTGTCCATTTTTTCAATTTTCCGTATATCATTCGAGTTGGGGACAATTTTTATGTCAGCGGCTTCATCTTTTTTATAGTCAAGCCTCCGAACATCCAGCAAGCCAGCCGGCCTGGATTGTCTATCACGAAAGATACTGAGACAGTCTTCAATGGATGAAAAGAAAACAAAACAGTCTAGAGGATTTACTGATTCTTGAAAGTTGTTCACAATAAAGCGAGATACCTATGAAACTGTTTTAATCCTTCAAGGTAAAAATAAAATCAACTATTTGACTAATGAGTCACAAATCTGTATTTTATACCGTAAAAAAATCATATTAAGAATAAGTCCTCTGTGTCTAGTTGGATCTTGCAGAAATAACCAAGTCTTCAGTACGAAGCTTAGAAAAATTATTATTATGATTTTTTTTCAATAAAATATTGCTTTAGTTAATATTGTTTGAGAGTGTAACAGGATGGAGAGTTCCACGCACTAGAATTGGATATGTTAATGTTATCTTGATATAAAAAAGGATTGTACACTCTTAAAGACTTCTCCAATTAGTGACAATTACACTTTCTTCTTCAATGTTGTCATGGCTTTCCACTTTGATGTTCTCCTTTCTGTTAACTGCTTTCTCTTACAACACTTTCTTATCTTCTACAACTCCAATTCCTTACGCTCATCATTGTAACTCAATCATCCCGGAATCAACACTGGACAAGTTTGTGTTGTTTTGGCTCATATGAAGAAAATCAAGAATCCCACATCGGTAAGTTGTGAAATGTGGGTGTCATGTGGCCCTTATAAAAGGAAGCCATATGGAAAATTTTTAGTGTTCCAAATTGAAATATCTTTCACCCCCCTAAAGTTGTAAGGTCTCGCAAATAAGACCTCATAGTTTAAGGGCCTTTCTATAAGGACCTTAAAGTTTGTAATATTTGTTTTTCCCTCTTTGATTTTTGGTATTTGTAGTATTACCCAATTGTTTGGGTAATTACAGTTTGACCCAACTATTTGGATAATTACAGTTTGACCCAATAGTTGTGAAATTTGTATTGTGGCCCAAAAGTTTGTAATTCTCTTTGAAGATAGTGGAAAGTTTCTTCAGCGGCGCCCGAGGACGTAGGTACTTATACCGAACCTCGTTAAATCCTGGTGTGTTTTCTATTTCTGCATTGTGGTTATTGGTTGCCTCTTTAGTCGCTATTATATTCAATTATCTGGCATAGTTGTGGTTGTGCATTTGGTTGTTCTGTTGGTTACCGTTTCCGCTTGTGCATAACAATTGGTATCAGAGCCGAAGGTTTTGGGTAGTTAGTGGCTATTTCATTGAAGCACTTACTACTGTTCTGGGCTATTGATTTTTGGATTGCTAGTTATTGAATATAATAGTTTGTTTGGAGCTTGGTTATTGGTGATTTGTGTATCGAGCTTATTTGTGAGAGGTAGTAATGGCTTCATCGTCTACTGTATCTGAGAAGACAGTGACTGTGACAAATGCAAAAATAGATGTTGAAAAATTTGATGGTCGAAATAATTTCGGCTTATGACAGAGTGAGGTGTTGGACAGGTTGTATCAGCAAGATTTGGATATTGTTCTGGAAGAAACAAAACCAGAAGATATCAGTGCCAGAGATTGGGACAGGCTGAATATAAAAGCTTGTAGAGAGAACAAAAGTATCCGTTCACTAAGGAGACATCTGCAAGCAAATTGTGGAAGGCGCTGAAAAACAAATATATGAAGAAAAGCAATGAGAATCGGCTGTATCTATTGAAGAGATTGTTCCGTCTCCAGTTGAAACCAGGTACGAGCATCAGTTCTCATATTGATGAGTTTAATAAGTTAATTGCTGATTTGTTAAACTTAGATGAAACCTTCAAAGATGAAATTAAGGCTATGCTATTGATTGGCTCACTTCCGGATGAATTAGATCATTTATGCATTACTCTTATTCATGGGAAAGATAAACTGTCTTTTGAAGAAGTCTGTTTTGCTTTGTTGAATTATGAAATTCGTAAGAAAGATCAAAGGGAACATAGGGATGAGTCAGTAGATGTATTGACAGTGAGAGGGCGTAGTCATAGTAGGAAACCAGGAAAAAGGGGAAAATCTTGGTCGAGGGGTAGATTAGGAAAAGATGAGTGTGTTTTTTGTCGTGAGAAAGGGCATTGGAAGAAAGATTGTCCTAAGTTGAAAAAGAAAGAAAAGGGCAAGGCTGTTTCTGATGCATGTATTGTTGAGCGTGAGAATGATAGTGATTCAGATATTTGTCTAGTTGGTCATCCATCCACTTCTGTTTCTGATGAGTGGATTATGGATTCGGGTTGTACTTATCATATGTGTCCACATAGAGAGTGGTTCTTTCAGTTTGAGGAGCTTGATTGTGGAGTTGTGTATATAGGCAATGATGATATTTGCCATACTGCTAGGATAGGTTCGATCCGATTGAGGAATCATGATGGACTGACTAGAGTTCTGACAGATGTTCGGTATGTACCGAAGTTGAAGAAGAATCTCATCTCTTTGGGAGCCTTAGAATCTAAAGGTTGTGGTATATCTATTCGAGATGGTATTCTGAGGGTCACTTCAGGCGCTCTTCTGGTATTGAAAGGCACTAGGAGAAACAACTTGTATTACTATAATGGTAGTACGATTACTGGATTAGCGGCTACGGTTTCTGATAATGATGCAGATTCAGAGATTACGAGACTGTGGCATATGCGTTTGGGACATGCAGGTGAGAAAGCCTTATTCAGTTTAGTGAAACGAGGCTTATTGAAAGGTGCAAAGACCTGCAAGCTGGATTTTTGTGAGCATTGTGTTCTGGGAAAGCAGAAGAGAGTGAAATTTGGCACCGCTATTCATAATACTAAGGGTATTCTTGATTACGTTCACTCAGATGTGTGGGGACCTACTAAAACCGCATCTATAGGAGGTAGGCACTACTTTGTTACTTTTGTTGATGACTTTTCCAGAAGAACTTGGGTGTACTGTTTGAAATCAAAAGATGATGTACTTCGTGCTTTCCTTAAATGGAAAAAGATGATTGAGACACAGACTGGCAAGAAGATCAAGCATCTCAGAACAGATAATGGTGGTGAGTATTGCAGTGATCAGTTTTTGAAATTGTGTCAAAATTGAAGATGAAGGTATTGTACGTCATTTTACTGTTAGAGGTACACCGCAGCAGAATGGGGTGGCAGAACGCATGAACCGGACATTGCTAGAGAAAGTTCGGTGTATGTTGTCCAATGCTGAGTTAGGCAAGGAATTTTGGGCTAAGGCTGTGACTTATGCGTGTCATCTCATTAATCGTCTACCTTCAGCTGCTATTGGTGATAAAACTCCATTAGAGGTATGGTCTGGACAACCTGTTTCTGATTATGATTCTTTACATGTTTTTGGTTCTACTGCATATTATCATGTGAAAGAATTTAAGCTGGATCTAGAGCCAAGAAAGCGATTTTCTTGGGATTTGCTTCAGGAGTGAAAGGATATCGTCTATGGTGTCCTAGTTCGAGGAAGATTGTATCCAGCAGAGATGTGACATTTGATGAGTCTTCAATGTTGAAGAAATCAGAAAACCAGACAAAGGTGAATGATACTCCACAGCAGGTGGAGCATACTCAGCAGCAGGTGGAGTTTGAAACGACGACATTGAACCCAGTTAGATCTGTTGAGACGGATGTTGATACTCCTATGACAGAGGAGGATTTGGGAGATGATGGTGAGGGTTCTACTCAGGAACCCCAACAGCAACAAGAATCTATTGCAATTGATAGGCCAAGACGTGAGATTCGCAGACCTGCTCGATTTACTGATATGGTGGCCTATGCACTTCCAATTGTAGATGCTGATGTTCCTTCCACTTATAGAGAGGCAGTCAGATGTTCTGAAGTTGATGAGTGGAAGACAGCTATGAGCGAAGAGATGCAGTCTCTTCAGAAGAATGAAACTTGGGAGCTAGCTCAACTACCGAAGGGTAAAAAGGTAATTGGGTGCAAATGGGTATATGCAAAGAAAGATGGATTTCCTGACAAGAATGACATCCGCTACAAGGCAAGGTTGGTAGCTAAAGGCTACGCTCAGAGGGAAGGAATTGACTACAATGAGGTATTTTCTCCAGTTGTGAAACATTCTTCCATTAGAATTTTGTTGGCCTTGGTAGCTCAGATGAATATGGAACTAGTTCAACTTGATGTAAAAACTGCATTTTTACATGGTGACTTGGAAGAGGAAATCTATATGACTCAGCCAGAGGGATTCAAAGTTGCTGGTAAGGAAAATTTGGTATGCAAACTGAAAAGATCGCTTTATGGTTTGAAGCAATCTCCCAGACAGTGGTATAAGCGATTTGATCGGTTTATGATGGGTCAGAAGTACACAAGAAGCAAATTTGATAATTGTGTGTATTTTCGGAGGCTACGTGATGGTTCTTTCATTTATCTACTCTTGTATGTTGATGATATGTTGATAGCTTCGACGAATGTCGAAGAAATTGCAAAGTTGAAGACTCAGTTGAATCGAGAGTTTGAGATGAAAGATTTGGGTGAAGCTAAGAAAATTCTAGGTATGGAGATTAGCAGAGATAGAGGGAGAAGCAAGATTTGTTTGACTCAGAAGCAGTATTTAAAGAAGGTATTACAACGGTTTGGCATTACAGAGCAGTCTAAACCTGTAAGTACCCCACTTGCTCCTCATATGAAGCTCAGTGCATCTTTATCTCCTAGTACAGATGAGGAACGAGAGTATATGTCTCGAGTTCCATATGCTAATGCAGTGGGTAGCCTGATGTATGCTATGGTGTGTACGAGACCCGACATTTCACATGCAGTTGGAGTTGTGAGCAGGTATATGCATGATCCTGGTAAATGACATTGGCAAGCAGTGAAATGGATTCTACGGCATTTGTTGAAAACCGTGGATGTTGGCTTAGTCTTTGAGAGAGATGATACATGTGGTCAGTATACTATTGGTTATGTTGATTCAGATTATGTTGGTGATTTGGATAAACATCGGTCGACAACTGGTTATGTGTTTACTCTTGCAAGAGCACCAGTGAGTTGGAAGTCTACTTTACAGTCTACAGTGGCTTTGTCTACTACGGAGGCAAAGCATATGGCTATGACAGAGGCTGTGAAGGAAGCTATTTGGTTACAGGAATTGCTGGATGAATTGGGACTTGGGCAGAAGAAGATCGCTCTTTATTCTGACAGTCAGAGTGCTATCCACTTAGCGAAGAATCCAGTATTCCATGTTCGTACGAAACATATTGATGTTCGGTATCATTTTGTGCGGGAGATTATTGATGAAGGGAGAATCTTACTTCAGAAGATTGGGACTGCCGAGAATCCCGCAGATATGTTGACTAAGGTTGTGACAGCGATCAAGTTCAGTCATTGTTTGGACTTGATCAACATTGTGCCTGTTTGACTGCGCCATTGGGCGCATTTGGAGGCGTTGCAGTTATGATAGAGAATGTGGGGAAAAGAAGAAATTTGTGATGGGTCGGCATATTCGCCAAGGTGGAGATTTGTTGTTTTGGCTCATATGAAGAAAATCAAGAATCCCACATCGGTAAGTTGTGAAATGTGGGTGTCATGTGGCCCTTATAAAAGGAAGCCATATGAAAAATTTTTAGTGTTCCAAATTGAAATATCTTTCACCCCCCTAAAGTTGTAAGGTCTCGCAAATAAGACCTCATAGTTTAAGGGCCTTTCTGTAAGGACCTTAAAGTTTGTAATATTTGTTTTTCCCCCTTTGATTTTTGGTATTTGTAGTATTATCCAATTGTTTGGGTAATTACAGTTTGACCCAACTATTTGGGTAATTACAGTTTGACCCAATAGTTGTGAAATTTGTATTGTGGCCCAAAAGTTTGTAATTCTCTTTGAAGATAGTGGAAGTTTCTTCAGCGACGCTCGAGGACGTAGGTACTTATACCGAACCTCGTTAAATCTTGGTGTATTTTCTATTTCTGCATTGTGATTAATTGGTTGCCTCTTTAGTCGCTATTATATTCAATTATCTAGCATAGTTGTGGTTGTGCATTTGGTTGTTCTGTTGGTTACCGCTTCCGCTTGTGCATAACAGTTTGGACCTGAGCCCTTGTTACCATTTGCTCGTCTCCAAACTGGCTACTACAATGGTGGCAGTAGAACTCTGCTCCAACCATCTGGCAACGCAGACTCCCTCAGTTTTGGCACCCAGAGATTTTATGCAACTGACAAGGATGGGGTGTTTGGTATTGAAGGAACTCTGGATTTCGTAAGCCTAAGCACATCATATTATTATGGGACATCAAATTCAAAAACGACTTTCAGGCTATACGGGTTATGGTCAGAATCTTCCAGCCACCTTTGTATGGTGGGAGGAGGCTACAATATATTAGGTAAGCGCCTCAACTTTGATGCTGTCCTTAAGCTCATTAATCTAATGAATTCGAGTAGTATTACTTCTCTGATTAGTGGAACTTTAGAAAGCTTGAGTTCTACTAGTGATTTGAGTTACTTCGAACCAATTTCCATCATGATTCTTCCAACAATGAATTATGAATATAATTTGGTTTCAAAATCTGGTGAGGACTTTTTTGGGTGGAAATGATAGTGTGAAAAGTTTACCAATTAGCTGTCCACACGAAGTTTCTGTTCAGTAATTTCAAAAGCAACAAATCAATTTGATTTGCAGTATACTAGTGATTGTGGTTCTGAAAAATTCTGTGGTCCTTTCGGAGTAGCTGGATACTTGCCCACCGTTGTTTACTTGAAAAAAATTGCGTGCTTGGAGGAGGAAAAGAAGCTGCGAGTCCTGATACAATTTCCTAACAGTAGCTATGTTGGATTATACCTGCGTTTCAATCCGAAAGCAACATTAGTTGGTGAAGGAACGCGGGACGACAGAATGAATCAGCTAAACATTGTTGCTTGCTAATTTTTGAATGCTACAGGACGTTTGGTTGATGCTCAAGTTGGGGATTGTACTACAAGGCTGAGCTCGAGTTTCCCTGCAATCTGGTCCATCAGAGAGACCACTAGAGTTGTGGGGAAAACTTGGAGCAAAAAAGCTGTCAATGATTCAGGTTACTTTAATAAGATCCTGTTCCGAAGTTCTGAGAATTATTTTGGGACGTTTCAAGGTTTGAAATATGAGTACACAGAAATGAACAGAGTTATAAGCTCATGCAGGCCGGAAGGGAAGCCGAAAGAGCACAAGGGGGTGAGATACGCAGATGTGTATTCTCGTGACATGCAATATGATATCCGAGTGGAAAGATCTAAGGGAAAAGTTGCATGGATTTATGCAAAACCCCTTTCTGTTGGTGATCAGTATTTGTATCCAAGAAATACCTGGGCCTCAAGGACTTCAAAATCTGAAGTTCAAGCAAAGTTAAGAGATATATTCCTATCAATATCAGCTACCAACTTAGCATAAGAATGCAACCTGGAGAAAGTTTATTTGGTGTGGTATATCCTTTTGTTACATCTTCTAGAAATCAAGAGAAACTGGAGATTACTGCTGAGGGACTTTGTGATGCACAAACAGGACAGTTATGTATGGTTGGTTGTAGACATGTCATTTCCAAGAATCAATCAATTTTAAATAACTCTATGGACTGTGAAATTCTGATCAGTTTCCAATTTCCTCCGTCACATCCGAGGACGAATGAAGGTCGTACCAATGGAAGCATCAGAAGCAACCGAATCAAATCAGACCCTCTATATTTTGAACCACTGGTTGTGTCATCAGTGGTCTACACTGCAACTGTAGCAAGAGAGTCCATTTCCAGGATGGATCTGGAGATTGTCATGACTCTTATAACCAACACACTCGCATGTGTCTTCCTGGGGTTGCAGCTCTTCCATGTGAAAAGGCATCCTGATGTGCTTCCCTTCATTTCACTTGCTATGCTTTTGATTCTTACTTTGGGCCACACGAGACCTCTCATGATAAACTTTGAAGCCACGTTCTTGAAAAATCGTGAACGGAAAAATGTTTTGCTTCTTAGCGGTGCATGGGTTGAAGTGAATGGGGTGCTTGTAAGGATAATAACTACGGTAGCTTTCTTAATGGAAGTCCGCCTTCTACAGCTATCGTGGTCTTCAAAACAGGTTGATTCAAACCAGAAGGGCCTGTGGTTTGCAGAAAAGTTGACTCTGTTGGTGTCTTTGCCATTATATGCAGCCGGGGCCTTGATCATGATTTTGGTATTTAGCTGGAGGAAGCACAGACATGGTGTTGTTTCGTATTCCTATGGCCTATACCGACAGCAGCCTCTTTGGGATGACTTGACATCCTATGCAGGTTTGGTCCTGGACGGATTTCTTTTGCCTCAAATCCTGCTCAATAAATTCATTGACTCAAAAGAGAATGCTTTGTCATGTTCATTCTACACTGGAACCACATTTGTCCGATTGCTGCCACATGCATATGAGCTTTACAGGACTCAAAGCTAAAATCCTTTTGGGTCATATATTTATGCGGTTCCGAATGCTGATTTTAACTCTGCTGCTGGGGATGTTATCATCGCTGTAGTGAGCTTGATGTTGGCAGCAATTATTTACCTGCAGCAACGGTTTGAAGGTCGTTATATTATTCCCAAGAGATCCAGAGAAGGTGAAGCATTACGAAAAGGTTCCTGTAGCTAGTGAATCGTAATTGCCCGAAAAATCTAGCAGTTATTATGGTGTTTTTCAACTATTCCAAGCTGGTAAAGGCTGCCGTAGATGGTAATAAACGATTCTCTAGCTAGCTGTTGTCTGATGCCCATTCCTTGTGTACTATTCAGCACTCCCTTCAACATTTTCCATGTGATACATGTACTGTGTGACTTATCTCAAATATGAAAGGAAAAATCATTTGCAAAACTATTAGTACAATTTTGCTTAATGTCTGACCTCCAGTCCAGGTATCTTTATACTTCCATGACGAGGGCCCTATTTGCTATTTTACATTATATTAGAAAGATTTTAATCCTCCACTTCTCCATCTTGTTCCCTTCAAAGCAAGTACATTTTTTGTTAGGCAATTCCACTACGAAAATATGCTAGATAATTTTTTGAGCATAAATATGTATTTATAGCTTTTATATATATAAAAAGTAAAAGGTCTCCACCAGTGGAGTATGATGAGGTTCAAAAAGCAAGGAAAAGGTGTAGAATTTAATAGCTGAAGAAAAACATGAGGGAGTGGGGCGAGACTTTTCTGCAAATGGAAATTAACCAACCAACCTCGATCAAATCATATGATCAGCTTCACATTTACGCTATTATTTCCAAGGACTAAAATCAATAAAACATTAAATAAAATCGAAACATTTTTTTGGGTCCAACTGTAGTAGACTAGGACTTTATTGGAAATTAATCTCCTATGAAACATTTGAATCCAATAAGTTTGCTCGACTACATATTAATTCATTCAATTTATGAGGGTACATATCAAATTAAACTTGAAGTTCAAATAAATGGGATCTTTTCTCCCGGATCATTAAAAGCATACAGATTGGGTATGGAGTCGTATTGCTTGATTGATCATTGTTTTCTACAAAGCTTAAATGGTTGTTAACTGACAATTGTTGTTTCCTGGGTGACCTGTCAACTAGTAATACAAATTCTCGTGTTATATTATGCATTTTCCGTGGTTACATTTATATATTGGGAAAAAAAAATCACCTCTAGATTTTGATCGTCAACAGTATAGCCAATTTTGTGAGTTGCTGATGCCAGCCAAGGAGCAAGATAATTGCTTTTTCGAACTTGTTCACAAATGTAGTACGACCATGCAACATAACAAGTGCACAATCATAATCTGCAAGATCTACAATGGCACAAGGTGATGGTAACATGCTCAGATTAACTTAGTGTGTTTAAGAGGTGCTTGTATGGAATCCAAAAATTAGTGGTCTTTATTAGTGGCATTTTGTGCAGTTATCTCAGTTGACTTGGTAGACTTGCTGGAATCGAAGACTTTCTAGCTAAATTATTGTCTGGCGCTTAAGTCCTGCCATTTATGAGTCTATATGAGCTTTTTCCACACGAAAAGATCCAAAGACTTCCATCTTTGAGAAGTCTACGCATGAGCTCTCCATTTTTCCAAGAGACCAATCAACCATCACACGTAGTGTGCAAGACTAAGTAAGACAGACTACTAGATAAATAGCCTTAAGTTGAGTCCTCAAATTCCTAAACCATCTTAATTTTCTTCCACATCCTCATCTTCATTATCTTGCTTGGAAAACTGTTTGTTTGTGATTATGGGTTCTTCCATACTCACTTCTCATGGCTGGTGTCCACTATCGTGGCTTAACTCTTTCTTACTTCTTTCCATTCTGTTATACGCAACCATGGTCTCTTGCAATGGACCTCAAATCTCTTACAACGATCATTGTGCTTCAACTGTCCCCCAATCAACCCCAACCAATATTCCTGAATTCACCACCCTGCCGTTTCCAAACTCCCAAAATGGTTACTATGAAGGTGGAGACAGAATATTGAATCCAAACGGATCCCAATACATATATGATGAGCGGAAAACTCTGTTGTTTCGCACTGAAGATGTGTATGGAACTCATGATGAAACTGTCTTCAAGGTTGAAGGCAGCTTGATCTTCCATAGCTGGAATTTGAATTACTTGGAACAGGATATGACATATGCTCGTTCAGTCTTTTCGCGTGCAAGGTCTGGAGAGGGTGCTTTGAGTTTCAGTTTGAAAGGCTTCTGGTCAAAATCTACAGGGCAGCTTTGCATGGTGGGATCAGGCTCAAGTTACTCGCGAGAAGGTAATGTTCTTCATCATGCTGCTGTCCTTAGGCTTAATGGTGTAAGAAATTTAAATACTATTACCAGTCTGGTTACTGGAACTCTAACGAGTTTGGAGTCTGCTGATGAATCGAGTTACTTTGATCGAATTTCCTTGTTGATATTCCCTGAAGTAAATTACCAGTATACTAAGGGTTCAAAAGAATCAATCCAAAATGAGTTTTCTCCTAAAATTAGTTTTCCAGCTAAGAAGACTTCACTCAGTTTACAGCAGAGTACAAGTATTTGTTCAATCCTGTCATGGGGAGGCAAATCATTTGATTTAGAGTATGCAAGTGATTGTAATTCTTCACACAGTTGCAATCCTTTTGGTGATGCTCTTGGATATTTGCCTCGAGTCATGTCCATGAATATAATTCAGTGTTCAGTGGATAGACAAAGTATGAGGGTTTTGATGGAATTTCCTGATGGTAGTTACGTTGGGTATTACCGCCCTTTCAAACCAAACGCAACATTCGTTGGGGAAGGAACATGGGATTGGAAGACGAATCGGCTGTGTGTTGTTGCTTGCCGAATCTTGAGCACAGATGGTGCTTTGGATAGCCTGAATGTTGAGGATTGTTCAATAAGGTTGACCTTGAGGTTTCCAGCAATCTGGTCAATCAGAAACATCACTAGCATGTTGGGCCATATTTGGAGCAGCAAAGCTAGGAATACTTCTGGTTACTTCCACAGGATTGTGTTCCGAGGTGCAGAAAAGGATATGCCACGGATTCCAGGACTGAAGTACCAGTACACTGCAGTTGACAAGGTAAAAAGTAAGTCATGCTTGAGGAAGCAACCTATTGCAAATGGTGAAGGAAAATATCCAGATGGTAATTCTTATGAAATGAGTTTTGATATCTCTTTCAAAAGCTCCAGTGGGGAAACTGGTTGGGGTTCTTCATCTCAAATTTCTGTTGGTGATCAAATTTCTAAAGGGTCCGATTCGTTCATGGCATTGTCAAGCTCGAGGTCTGCAAGTTCTGGTGTGGAAGCTAACAACAGCAGTATACCACTCAACATCAGCTACAAAATAAGCCTCTCACGATATTATCATGATCAATTGGATAGTATAAAATCTCTGTTCAATGCATCTTCGGCTTCCAGTGTGAATAGGGATGTTGAAATATTTGCTGAAGGAATTTATGATGCTGAGACAGGAGGCCTTTGCATGGTTGGCTGCAGGTACCTTAGCTTAAACAATCGGACATTGACTAACGATACAATGGATTGCGAGGTTCTTGTCAATCTTCAGTTTCCCCCACTTAATGAAAAGCAGAATAGAGCTAATATCAGGGGAAGCATCGAAAGTGCACGGAAAAAGTCTGATCCTCTTTATTTTGAGCCTCTGTCGGTCACTTCTCGGGCGTATTACACAGTCATAGAAAGACAATCTATATGGCGGATGGATTTGGAGATTCTCATGGCCCTGATCTCCAATACGCTTGCCTGTGTCTTTGTGGTATTTCAACTGTTGCATGCGAAAAAGCACCCCGAAGTCCTTCCTTTCATTTCACTTCTCATGCTTGCAATTCTTACTCTGGGTCACATGATCGTTCTAGTGCTAAACTTTGAAGCCTTGTTCTTCCGAAGCCGCAATCGCCAAAGTCTCTTCCTTGGAAGCGGAGGGTGGTTAGAAGTGCATGAAGTGATTGTAAGGGTAGTCACAATGGTGGCTTTTCTGTTGCAATTTCGTCTGCTCCAGCTTTCATGGTCCAGGCGAGTGAGTGACAGCAATCATAAAGCTCTTTGGATGTCTGAGAAGAAGGCATTATTTGTGTCCTTGCCATTATATATAGCCGGAGCGCTAATAATTCTGTTTGTGAGCTGGAGGAAGAACGACATTGGCATTGTCGCCCAATATTATTCTAGCTTTAGCGAACACCAGCATTCCCTTTGGAGGAACTTGAGATCTTATGCTGGCTTGATCCTTGATGGTTTCCTTTTCCCTCAAATCCTCCTCAACATATTCTACAACTCCAGAGAAAACGCACTTGCCCGGCTTTTTTACGTCGGATTGACCTTTGTTCGCTTGGTGCCACATGCATATGATATTTACAGGGCTAACAATTATGTTGAGGAATTTGAAGGATCATACATATATGCAAATCCTGCAGCAAACTTCTACTCCACAGCTTGGGATGTCACTGTCCCGTTTGTGGGTATGCTTTTTGCTGCAATCATATGCTTCCAGCAGCGCCTAGGCGGTCGTTGTTTCCTTCCGCGGAGGTTCAGGGAGCTGGAGGTAGCATATGAGAAACTACCATTAGCTAGTGAAGAATAATTGCTGGCACTTCCTAGTGGATAATTCCTGTGAAATATGTTTTACGTGTTGTTATGTACTCTAAAGTCCTTGCTTGTGAAGTTGGACCGGAAAAGCTTTAATGTTAAATAAGTCTTGTTAGATTCCTTCATGTCTTGTAACATTTCCAATTATCATGTCTACTTTGAAGAATACGTAATAGTTGCAAGCGTTCAAGCTTAGTGCCTCCCTCTGTGTCTCTTGGGCATGAAGACGTAATCTTTAGCATTTTCACCACCCTCTGTGTGTTTCCAAATTTGCAATAAGATGTTGATAACTACTTTGTTTCTTTATGCATGGACAATTTAAGCGTTGAGAGTCACTTTCTTATATTTTGTATTAATTACTTATGACTTGCCTCACTAGACTAGTTTCTTAGCTAATAATG
Source organism: Boswellia sacra (assembly GCA_013180625.2). Lineage (NCBI taxonomy): Eukaryota > Viridiplantae > Streptophyta > Magnoliopsida > Sapindales > Burseraceae > Boswellia > Boswellia sacra. Next base: position 20,382 of record SNVD02005729.1, read on the forward strand.
TTCTAAACGATCAAAGGATGAGATATCAGCGAAGCCCCTAACTTAATACATCTTAACGTGAAAGGTAAAATATTATAAAATTAAATATCATATTTTTATCAATACTAAAGTTATCAACAAAAATATATTTGTAAAATAATAGAAGTGCTATATTAAAAACTTCACAGCACAAAAATTTTATACATATAACCATAGCAGAAAGTTGAGGCTAAGTTTCCCTGCATTCTGGTCCATCAGCGAGAGCATTGGCGCTGCGGGGCAAAATTGGGAGCCAAAAAACTGGTAATTGTTAGGAATTGAGCACTCCCACCGCAGCTCAAATAAAAAAGAAACAAATTGTTATTTTAAAAATAACAATTTGGGTGGCACTGCCTTCCACAAAACTTGAGTGGCTCAGTCTTCCACAGTAAATAAATCAAAGGTAATAAAGAAAATAAAGGCATAAAAATTTAACGTGTTAAAACCCTTAATTAGAGGGAAACCTCTACGGGACAAGACCGAAAATATTTTACTATAAAAAAAATATACAATCTGTCTCACAATTAGAATGGAGGAGATAATAAAGAAGAAAAAAAGAGAAAAGCTTAATACATAAGCTTAAGACACTTGTAAGAGGAGGAGGAGGCTTTATTATATAGTCAAGCCTTCCTAACTCTATTTTGTTTCCCACCAATGTGAGATCGTGTGAAAGGCAAAAATGCCTTCACACCTTACACTTCACATTCTCCCACTTGCAGGCATTTTTCCTTTCAGTCTTGTCTCTATACATGCTGCTCACGTCTCTAACAGGCCACAAAACATTCTACACCAGATGAACTTGTCAGCATTGATTGGTTTGATCAATGCATCTGCTATGTTATCCTTCGTGTGGATTTTCTACATATCCATGATCCCATCTTCCACTGCTTTTCGTACATAATTATATTGAACTCCTATGTGCTTTATTCTTGAATGAAAGGCTGAATTCCTTGCGATATGCAAAGCACTCTGGCTGTCACAAAACAAAGAAATCTTCTCTTGTTTGTGCCCGAGTTCCTTCAATAACCTTTTGATCCAGACAACTTCCTTGCAAGCTTGTGTAGCGGCCATATACTATGCTTCTATTGTAGATAGAGCCACAATAGTTTGTAGTTTTGATACCCAGCTCACAACACCTCCTGCAATTGTAAACACATAGCCTGTAGTGGACTTCCTTTTGTCAAGATCTCCTGCAAAATCTGAATCAACATAGCCCTTGACAATGAACTCTGATCATCCATACATAGTGCAGCATCAGAGGTCCCTTTAATGTATCTAAGGATCCTCTTAACAGAATTCCAATGCTCTCTCCCCGGATTAGCCATGAATCTACTGACCGCTCTCATTGCTTGTGCAATGTTTGGTCTTGTACAAATCATAGCATACATTAGGCTCTCTACTGCTGATGCATACGGTACTCAAGACATTTCCATCCTCTCAACTTCATTGCTAGGACTCATACTTGAGGATAATTTATAATTAACAAGAAAAGGGGTGAAAATTGACTTACAATATTGTATGTTGAAGCAGCGCAAGACTTTCTTCAAGTAGTTCTTTTGAGATAGCCAAATCTCCCTATTTTTTCTGTCTCGGTTAATTTGTATCCCTAGAATCTTGTTTATCGGTCCTAAATCCTTCATTTCAAATCCCTTAGCCAATTGTGCCTTTAATTCTTGGACCTGATCTTTGTTAGTGTCTGCTACCAATATATCGTCCACATACAACAGCAAAATGACAAAGTCTTTCTCAAACCTCTTATAATACGTACAATGATCTGAACCGAGTCTGTTGTACCCAAGGCTGATGATGAATGAATCAAATCCTTGTACCAACACCTTGGTGCCTGTTTTAAGCCGTACAAAAATTTGGTCAACCTGCATGTCACACCCTATATCCAATATAGTAATATTGCAGCGGATAAGAGTTTGCCAAGGGAACACAATCGTCGCTATGCCGAAATCCTCCCTTAAACTTTAACTAATCGAATACCTGATGTATACAACGGACTAGTGAGTATGAAACTCAGTAAGTAGCTAGAATTATAAAAACTGGCGTAACACTTAAAATAAAACAATTAATGGCGATAACCATTTCAGAATATGACTACTATTCAATACTTATTCCATAAATCATTGATTACTGTTCATTTCTTAGTATACAAGCCACCAGTGCCCTACTAAGAAAGTTAGAAAATTGATTTCACTGTTTAAGGATCGCACCCCTATACGAGGAAACTGGCACGACGACGCCAAATTTCTGATTTCCAATCCGTTGCAAATTTAAATTTTGCGCTCTTATGCCAAGGAAGGGAAGCGCATGTGCCAGCTCTCTATTCTCTCTTACTTGAGTCAGTGCAAGTAGCGCTCCAATACGAAAGGTATGGCGCAGCGATGCAATTCTCTGCCTATATCTTTTTAGATCCATTAAAGATGCACTCATGTACCAGTTAATGGTGCTCTTGCGCCAACCCTGTATCATTGGCCAATTTCCTAGACCAATTACTCATTTATCCAGTCATATTTCTAATTTCATAAGTACTTGTCTATAGGTAATCAAACATGGCTTTTCCATATTAAAGCTCATCACATATACCCAAACATACACCCATTTATATACACATATCTCATTTACAAATAAACTTTCTAGAAGTCTATCACATCCTCATGTGCTCCCATAAACACATAAATCATTCACACATGAGTTTCCACAAGCTAGCTATATTGTTCATATGGATATCCATTTCACATAATTTTGGAAGTTTCTACAGTACAGTCACAGATACTTAGGAACAGTGCTCTCTAATCAAGGTAGCACTTTTTGTTTTACAGTCAGCTCCCATACACCGGCCCTCATCACTTTGCCACCTATTGGTGACTTCTGTAGGCAAGGCATTGTCACAGTGAGAATTTATCACATTCTCACATCGTACGAATCTGCCATCACCCCAAAGGCGACAGCCATATAGTTCTATTGGACTCTATCCTGCCACACGAAACAGTACATATACATTCAAAGGCTTACCCATGAACCAGCTCAAGGCTAGTCTGACAATCCGAGTGATACCGGACCCATGCTATCGAATCTCATCTAGAGAAGCACATGGTCCAGACCTCCCCTCAAGTCATGGGAGTACGGGACAGTATGGATCCATTCAATTGCCTACACCTGAAATAGCATAAGGCTAGTCTGACAATTCGGGTGATACTGGGCCCATGCTACCGAATATCGTCTAGAGAAACACATGGTCCAGACCTCCCCTCAAGTTATGAGAGCCAACTATCCTAAGTTGTGGCATGCCACTCACATATCAGTTTTCACATTCAATCATATAAGTGAAGCTCTATATTAAGCTTTCTGTCACGAGCTTAGAGTTTTGCGCAGCTGCTAGTGCGGCACTTAGGCAACTTGAACCCGAAAGTTGCTAAGTAAGCCTTGAAGTTTGCTTCTCGCTCAAGGAGAAGTTAGGACCGTTGAGCCAAAAGAGCTTTAGAGGCTAGAAGAAAGAGATGGAACTTAGAGGCAAGTATTGCTAATGCAAATGAGCTTTGTATTACACAAGAGAACTCTTACAATGCTTTGTATTATAATTGCTTGGTTTAGCTTGGATGCTTACAAATGAACCTTGGAGGGGTATTTATACTAATCCACCTCTCAAATGAATGGCTAGGATTCAATACATCCAATGGCCATAAATGAGTCCTACCTAATTTAGGTGTGGTAGGTAAACTACCTTTGACAATGCATATTTACATGTGAGAGTTGTACATATTTGACTTTGCTAGAGTCTCTAGAAAATGGGCTTGGGCTTGTAGGCTTTCTAGAAACAAGGCCAAGCCTTTGTGTAGATTTTGGGCCACTCTAGTAAGCAAGTTGGATGGGCCGTAACATACTCTCATTCCTTGGTGCGTTTCTTCGCTAGCTTGGTGCAAACCCGTGCTCACGTCGCGCGGGGCGTGACATCCTCCCCCACCTAATTTCGCGACGCCCTCGTCGCGCCTTTGAGGATGTATCACCAGCTGCGGATGAGTGGTCTTGCCTCCATGTCGACGCTTCCTCTTCGCGCGCTTGGATGGCTTCTTGGTTGCCTTCTTTGGTTCCGCGATCGTGGGTGGCATCACGCGGTGAGGCGCTATGGATGGAGGTTTGGTATCGGGCTCCAACTTCATTTGGTCAGCCTCTTGTTTTGGCGGTAGCCTCTTTTGTAGCTTTTGGGTAGTAACATCCTTGTACTTCTCAAGGATGGCCTGGATTTGCCTTGGAATTGGATCCTTGGCAACGGTGGTGTCCTCCCCATCATTTACCTCTCGAACGGTGGCAAGGAAGCTCGGATCTTCCTTTATTCCTTGCTTGAGTTGTAGTGCGGACATCATTTTCCTCTCGACTTTGGTTGCACGTTCCGCCATGACCATGCATGATTGACTCTCATCGAGGATGTTGAGGGAGTTAGATGCTGGTATGGGGAAAGCATGGGCTTGGTCGAAGAACTCCATGCCTAACACTACTTGGAAGTCGTCCATAGAGACGATGGAGAAATCAAGTTTTCCGCTCCATGTACCCAATTGCGTTGGTGTCGCTTTGGACACCCCCACTATAGCTTTGGCAGGTGAGTTTACTGCCTTGATGGTATCTCCTCCATTGGTATTTTTGAGGCCTAACCGTTTGGCCTCTTCCAAAGAGATGAAGTTGTGCGTGGCTCCCGTATCGAGCATCGCACGCACATCCTTGCCGTTGATTGTGGCGCTCACATACATTAGACCCTTTTGAACATGGGTGGGTCTTTCAAGTGCGCCAATGGTACGGAGAGAACCCATCTCCGCTTGAGGCTCCTCATTTTGCACGCTCTCATGTTGAGCGGCTAAGGCATTGAGGCCTTCCTCTTTGGGCAATCACGCACCCAATGAGGACCATCACATATAAAGCAAGGACTTTTGGGCTTAGGGGCATCGGACTTACCTTTGTTACGGATGTCGCGCTTGTCCCCTCTAAATGGTTTATGTGCACCACCTTCCCTTCGAGTATGATCCTTCTTAGGACTCCACTCTCCCCCACCTTTATCGTGGTTGGTCTTCCACTCCTTTGATTGGAATGAGTAGTCAACAAGAGATTCGGCTATGGCTATGGCGTCATCAAGGTTTTGCACGCCACGCCTCTCAAGCTCAACCCTTGCCCAATCTTTTAAGCCATCAAGGAAGTAGAAGAGAGAGTCTTTTTCGGACATACCTTCGATTTCAAGGATGATTGTGGTGAAGTCTTTGATGTACTCGCGAATGGTGCCACTTTGCTTCAAACGGCGGAGGCGACCCCTTGCCTCCTTTTCCGCATTGCTTGGAGAGAAGTGCTTCCGTAACTCTCTCTTAAAGTCCTCCCATGTGCGGAGGATGACGATGCCTTTGCCCGCGTCGTCATGCTTACGACGCCACCACAATTGGGCTGCATCACGAAGGAAAGTAGGCGCAATGCCTATTCTCGAAGCATCATCATAGACACCTTTCGCCTCAAAGTATTACTCCAAGCCGAATAGGAAGTTTTCGACTTCCGTAGCGTTGCGAGTGCCATGGTATGTGGCGGGAGTTGGCACTTGCATGTTGCTTAGCCCACTAGGACTTGAGTAGGAGGGGCTAGCACGTTCGCAACGGTGCTTCTCCCATTCCGTGCGAGATTCCTCCACTTTCGCACGAATGGCACGCAACTCACGCTCCACAAAGCTTCGCAAGCTAGCGAGCTCTCGTGTGAGGTTTTCACTAAACTCGAGTATTGTGGACTTTGTTGCTTGGGTGATCTCTCCATAATCCGTCTCTAGGCCTTCGAGACGATCGGAGAGGCCCTCGATAGTATTATCCATACTCGAAAGAGATTGCTCTATGCTAGCAACACGAGGCTCTAAGGATTCCGAGTAGAGAGCTTTGGACTTACCTCGTTTTCCTTGTGGGCGTGATTGAGGTTGAGGTTGTTCCTCACGTCCGCAAAATTGCTCCTCCACATTCATCTCCATGTCGGATGCCATTTGCTCTTGTGCTCGAACCGTGCTCTGATACCAACTGTCACGAGCTTAGAGTTTTGCATAGCTGCTCGTGCGGCACTTAGGCAACTTGAACCCGAAAGTTGCTAAGTAAGCCTTGAAGTTTGCTTCTCGCTCAAGGAGAAGTTAGGACTGTTGAGCCAAAAGAGCTTTAGAGGCTAGAAGAAGAGAAGGGACTTAGAGGCAAGTATTGCTAATGCAAATGAGCTTTGTATTACACAAGAGAACTCTTACAATGCTTTGTATTATAATTGCTTGGTTTAGCTTGGATGCTTACAAATGAACCTTGGAGGGGTATTTATACTAATCTACCTCCCAAATGAATGGCTAGGATTCAATACATCCAATGGCCATAAATGAGTCCTACCTAATTTAGGTGTGGTAGGTGAACTACCTTTGACAATGCATATTTACATGTGAGAGTTGTACATATTTGACTTTGCTAGAGTCTCTAGAAAATGGGCTTGGGCTTGGGCTTGTAGGCTTTCTAGAAACAAGGCCAAGCCTTTGTGTAGATTTTGGGCCACTCTAGTAAGCAAGTTGGATGGGCCGTAACATACTCTCATTCCTTGGTGCGTTTCTTCGCTAGCTTGGTGCAAACCCGTGCTCACGTCGCGCGGGGCGTGACATTTTGCTCACATATCACATTTCACATTTCAATCACATAAGTGAAGCTTTATATTAAGCTTTCACTCACATATCACATTTCAGTCACATATGTGAAGCTCTATATTAAGCTTTCACTCACATATCACATTTCACATTTCAGTCACATAAGTGAAGCTCTATATTAAGCTTCTAACCCAATCACAACTTGTCACAATTCATTCACTTTAATGCTAACATTTAACAGTATCACATTTCACTTTCGTTATTCAATATATTCCCATGGGCTTGGCATGTAATTTCAAATTCATAACATATCACACAGTGATGCATGCCTTCACACACCAAAATATTGTCGTTCCCTTTCATAATTGAGGTTCTACGTAGGCTTCTCACTAATCATATATACATTCATAAATACAATAAGCCTATATATCTCATAAACACTTATGGATGTGCACAATCCACACATTGGCATCATTCTTATACACATAGAAACCTATTAACTTCTTTATCAGTGTTAACCCTTCCATTACTCTTTGGTATATTTCAAACATATCGTTCCGCAACTATGTCCATGTATAACTGGTCTCATTCTTTTTTCACTCATACATATTCATGGAACTCTAATACACATGGTATTTCATAGACATTCATTTGTCATGCCATCCACATGAGGAATTAGTATCCTAGAACGTTTGACATGTATTTCATTTTTCAGATACACCAATCATTTCATTGGCAATATTATTCAAGCTATATCACAACAAATTCACATATATGAGGGCACATTCACATTTCTATATCTCACACACATAAAAGTCATACCAACAAGTCAATCACATACATATCAAAGTGTGTGAAATCGCACATTTCATAAATCACTGTAAACCCCAATCAAATCATTTCCTATATCAAGGTCCATGTATTCATGGCCCTATCCACATTTCATCAACACATTTCATATATATTCACAAACACAATCATTAAAAACATTCCATTAAAAGTCAACATCTATTGTGTCCTCATAAGGGTCTAGCTACTTATCTGGTTAGCCTCGCCTCTTAATTTTGTTTTCACATATTTCTTGATAAGCAGTTGTTTAAAGTTCATCTCTTCTTGTTCTTCTTTCTCTCTGGTAACCATTGTCATAGTCATGACACACTGATCAGTGTTCATTTAGAAATCATTAAACCCCTTATAGGTTAACAACAGTTCAACCAACGAATAACATCATTTATTAAACTCTATAACACACACATATTGGTTGGATTATTATAGTAAGAGGTTATTCATTTCCAATCATCACCAAACTTCATGAAACTCAAATAGACATACATATTATAGTCCATGAATTTTATTGAGTCAAAATAAGATCATATACCCTTTGAAAATCTTAATTTCATTCACACAGCAAATCTGTCTACAGACCTCTCAGCTGAACAGTGAAACTTTGAAGAATTTTATAAAATTCGACAATAGTCAAATCTCTATCAAACTTTCCAATCTATAATTAGACACATATAAGAGTCATTCCACCAAAAATCATGATTTTATAAGGAGTTTAAGTCACTCAAATGAAATTTAACTTATCTATTCTATTTTGACAGTTAAATTTTCTAGCTTTACAACCTCAAATTTGAAAAATCATATAAATTCATACAAAGCTCCAAAAGCCATAAAATTTTTCAGTTCAATAGAAAACATACCTAAGGAATTGTATACCGAAAACCAGAATTTTTCATGAAGGATTGGTCCCTCAAATGAAAACTATTTCCTATACTCTGTTTCAAAATAGGGGATATCCAAATTCGGTTTAGCAGCTTTGAAAAATCACCATAAATTGTTCACTTCGAATTTTTGAGTGATTCAAAATGCTACAAACTCCTCAATGTGTCTAGCTTCACATAGAAAAATTTCAGAAACAAATTATGTTCCTAGAATTTTAGAGATAATTCGTACTCCCTACTGCTCAGTTTTACTGTCCTGCAGAATTCTAACCCAATCATCATCTATGGCCTTTCTATCTCATCCAATCTACTAGAATCATGTATAACCCACCAAATTTGTGATTTTCATCATACCTAATTGCATACATCACATGAACATACCATAGCCATAGTTTAATCTAACATTCCTTCACAAAATTTAGTAATTAAGCATGAGAAGTTGAAGGAGAGAAAAGATTCCTACATTGAATTCCTCTTAGTTTCCTTTGATTTTCCTTGATTCCTCACAATTAAAGAAAGCAAATAGAGAGAAAAAGAGAGGCCTGCATTGAGACAAGAAAGAGAAATAAAATTTCTAGAGTTCTCCCATGCTTATATAGATAAGGATTGAGGTGAAATTCCAAGTTAGCCCTTGTACTTACTAACTTCTTTCAATTTCATCCTCCAAGATTACTTATTAACATATATATCATTTAGGTAATATATGCATAAATAAATACACACTTTAAGGCATATAAAGGCATATTTATTTACAAAATTTTGAGGTGTTACACTGCAAACCAAGTTCTCCTTTCCTTCTTTAATAAAACCTTCTAGTTTGAGCATATAAATTTCCTCTTCAAGTTCTCCATGAAGAAATGCAGTTTTCACATCTAATTGCTCTAAGTGTAAGTCAAATGTAGCACACATAGCTAAGACTGCTCGAATTGTTGTAACCCATACCACAGGAGAGAATATCTCGTCGAAATATACTCCTTCTTTCTGAGCATATCCTTTGGCCACCAGTCTAGCACGATACCACTCCACTTGATCATTGCCATCACGTTTGATCTTGTAGACCCATTTGTTTCCGATGGCTTTTCTTCCATGTGGTAGTGACACAAGTTCCCATGTTTTATTTTTGTCTAAAGCTTCCATCTCTTCATGCATTGCTGTCTTCCATTGAGATGCATCAAAACTTTTTATAGCCTCCTGAAAGGTTGAAGGCTCCCCATCTTCTGTTAGGAGACAGTATGCAACATTGCTTGCCATCACATACTCTAAATGCCAAGAAGGTTCCCTTCTTTCTCGAGTTGATCGACGGACTTCAGGTGCTTCAGACTCGACTGGTTCTTGATCATCGTGTTCTGGTGCTGCTTCAGAAGAAACTGTTTCTTCTTGTATTGATACAGTCTCAATATTTTTCTTCGTGCTATTACTTTCTTCACATTTAAACATGTCTTCTACAAAGACAACATCCTTGCTGATGACTACCTTACGGGCAGTAGGATCCCATAAGCGATACCCCTTTACTCCATCAGCATACCCCAAGAAGATACATTTCCTGGATTTTGGATCTAGCTTCGTTCTTTCTTGGTCATGATACATCACATAAGTAGGACATCCAAAAATATGAAAGGAGGAATTATCAATTGGCTTACCAGTCCACATCTCCATAGGTGTCTTCATCTTAATTGCTGTTGATGAATACCTATTTACCAAGTAACAGGCTGTAGTGGCTGCTTCTGCCCGAAATATCTTGGGTAGACCTGCAGTCCTTAGTAACGCTCTCATTCTTTCTGTGAGAGTTCTATTTATCCGCTCTGCCACTCCATTTTGTTGTGGTTTATAAGCAACTATCTTCTGGCGTTTTATACCTTCTTGACTGCAAAATGCGTCAAACTCCTCGTTGCAGAATTCTCTCCCATTGTCTGTCTTCAAACACTTGATCCTTTTTCCGGATTCAAGTTTCACTTGTGCTTTGAAGGCTTTAAATATAGAAAATACATTTGACTTTTTCTTGATGATATATACCCAACATCTCTTAGAATAATCATCCACAAATAATACAAAGTAATTTGCTCTTCCTAGGGATGTAACCGGTGATTCCCAAACATCAGAATGAATCAAGTATAGAATGTTTTTACTCCCAGCAATAGATCTGCTAAAACTCAGTCTACTCTGCTTGCTAGTAACACAATGCTCACAGAATGGTAAACTTGCAGTTTTAATTCTAGGAAGTAGTTTTCGATCAGAGAGAATCTTCAAACCCCTTTCGGACATATGACCAAGTCTTCGATGCCATATCAAAGACAATTCTTCTCCAGAACTAGCAACTACTGTTTCTGCCTCCTGAACAGTTTCTCCATGAAGCATGTATAGGTTAGCAGCAATCTTCTGCCTCCATCACCACAAGCGCGCCTCTGACAACCTTCATAGTCCCATTTTTCGTATGGAACTCACATCCAAGGTCATCCAACTGTCCCATTGATAACAAATTCTTCTTCAAGCCAATCACATGTCGTACATCTTAGATAATGCGAAATGTACCATCAAACATTTTTACTTTGACGGTTCTAATACTAGCGATTTTTAAGGCATGATCATCACCCATGTACACAGATTCTTCTGAGATAGGCTTATATTGATAGAACCAATCTCTTCTAGAAGTCATATGCCATGTTGCTGCTGAATCAATTAACCATCTATCAGCAAACCTTTTTCTATCTTCTATAACAGTTGTTGACTCGCTGCATAGGATTTCGCCATCCCTTGAAGTACTTGCTACATAACCCTGAGATCCTGATGACTCAGATTCTTTTCCTTTGCTGTTTCCCTCTTCATTCTTCTTAAGATGCCAACACTCATTTTTCGCGTACCCTTACTTTCCACAATGGTAGCATTTAACAAACTTCCTTTCTTTAGACTTTCCCTTGTTCTGATTGCGACTCCCACTGGAACCACGTTTCCTTGATCTCCATCTGTTGGCAGATAAAGCCTCTGTTTGTTGAGAAGTCATTATTCTATCTTCCTTGTTTTTATGTCTGCTTTCTTCTTCTAAGACATCAGCCGCAACATCATTAAAGACTAGAGATAACTTCATCGAACCATTTGCCAAGTTGAGGATGAGATTATCATATGAATCAGTTAGACTCTAAAGTAGAAGCTTAGCATGTTCTTTCTCTTCTATGTTATGCTCAATAGTTCAGAGCTGAGAGAACAACGTCTTCAAAGTGTTGATATGTTCAGTCACCAAAGTAGTTTCTGACATACGAAGAGTGTACAACTTCCTTTTCAAGAAAATTTTATTGTGTAGAGATTTGGCATCATACAGGCTTATCAAAGTATCCCAAATCTCTTTTGCAGAGTTCAATTCTTGAATACTTGACAACACTTCATCTACAACTGCTAGATGTAGACTTGCCATCGCATCACCATCTATCTTCTCCCATTTCTTTTCATCTTGCATATTTTTCAGTCTTCCATCAATTGCTTCAAGGTAATTTTCTTTTCTCAAGATAGCCTTTATTTTTATTTTTCATAGCCCAAAGTTGTTTCCGTCGAACTTCTTTATCTTAAATTTTGTTGCCATTTGTCTTGCAGTGAACAGTAGCTTTAAATAGTATTGTATACGTGAACAATAACAGTATCCGTATATATACACCACTGCTAAACAGTAATCAAGAATAGTAGTAAGTGCCGGTACGATTTAATATACACTAGGAAAGCTTCCAGGAAACACTGGAGGGGTCACAAGCGGTCCCACTTAAAACCCAGTCTTCTTAGACTCTTATCATCTTTTTAACAAAGCTTTCCTAAGTATGTATATAACCATACAAGTAACCACTTACTGTCCTAATCCTTGGCTCTGCCTTCACAACTTGGCTCTGATCCCACTGTTAAGAGATTGAGCACTTCCATCGCAGCTCAAATAAAAGACAAGAAACAAATTGTTATGTTAAAAATAACAATTTGGGTGGCACTGCCTTCCACAATAAATAAAATAGACAACTTGGGCGGCTCAACCTTTCATAGTAAATAAATCAAAGGCAATAAAGAAAATAAAGACACAAAAATTTAACGTGATAAAACCCTCAATTTGAGGGAAACCTCCACGGACAAGACCGAAAATATTTTACTGTGAAGAAAAATGTATAATCTCTCTCACAATTAGAATGGAAGAGATAATAAGGGAGAAAGAAGCGAAAAGCTTAATACATAAGCTTGTGACACTTGTAAGAGGAGGAGGAGGCTTTATTATATAGTCAAGCCTCCCCACCTCTATTTTGTTTCCCACAAATATGGGATTGTGTGAAAGGCAAAAATGTCTTCCACCTTACACTTCACAGTAATGATGCAGGTGACTTTAATAAGATCACATTTTGAATTTCTCACAGTCCTCTTGGAACATTTTAAGGTTTGAAATAAAAAGAGTTAGAAGCTCATGCTGGCTGAAAGAGAATACAAAAAAGAATCACGGGTGAGATAACCAAATGTGTATTCTAGTGAAACGCAATTTGATTGAGTTAAAAGATATGAGGGAAACGGTAAATGGGGTTTCATAACTACCCTTTCTATTTTTTATTAGTTTTGTTAGCAATATTTGTGTCCAACAAGTTCCTCAGGCTCCAGAAATTCAAAATCTATTGTTCTAGGATTTATCCTCTTGCTATATCATCAGAAAATTATGACAAACTGAAGATTAGTGCTGAACGACATTATGATGCACAAACAGGACAGTCATGTTTGGTAGCTTGTAGACATATTATTTTGAAGAATCAGTCATTTTTAAATGAATTTATGGACCATGACCTCTTTATTTTGAACCAGTCATCAGTTCCTTAAGTTGCAACTGCAGCCATCACAACGTCCAGGATAGGCCTTAACATTGTGATGGCTGTTACAACCAACATACTTGCATGTGTCTTTGTGGGATTGCAGCTGTTCCATGTGAAAATGCATCCTAATGTGCTTCCCTTCATTTCACTTGCCATGATATATATCTCTCATGCTAGACTTGGGAGCCATGTTCTTGCACCATTAAGAACAACAAATGTTGTGCTTGGTAGCGGCGGATGGATTGAAGTGAATGAGGTGCTTGTAAGGATAATAATTACAGTAGCTTTCTTGATGGTACTCCACCTTCTACAGCTTATCATGGTCTTCAAAATAGTTTGATTCAAACCAGAAGGGCTTTTAGTCTGTTGAAAAGTGGACTCTGTTGGTATCTTTGCCATTATATGCAGCAAGGGCCTTGTTAATTTTGCTGTTTAGCTTGAGAAAGCACAGACATAGTGATGTGTCACATTTCTATCGCCCACGCCCACAACATTCTCTCTGGGATGACTTGACATCCTCTACAGGTTAGGTTTGGACGGGTTTCTTTTGCCTAAAATCCTACTCAACGGATTCAGGGACTCAAAGGAGAATGCTTTGTCATGTTCAATCTACCTTGGGACCACATTTGTTCGATTGCTGCCACATGCATATGATCTTTATAGGACTCAAAGCTAAAATCCTTTTGGGTCACATAATTAAGCCGTTCCCGATGCAGATTTTTACTCAACTGTTGGAGATGTTATTATTCCTTAAGGGAGCTTGATGTTGGCAACAATAATTTACCTGCAGCAAGGGCTTGGAGGCCTCTGCATTATTCACCTGAGGTTCAGAAAGCGAAGCATACTAAAAGTTTCCTGTTGCTAGTGATAACCACACATGCCTTAGAAAATTTAGCAATTAGGATTTGGTTATTCAACTAGCCCCTACTAAGTCTGCTGCAAATGGTAATAAATGATTCTCTTGCTGCTGTTGTGACTTGTATCATATATAAGAAAGAATTATGTGCAAAACTATTAGTAAATATTTTCCTTGATGACTGACCCCCAAGCAGGCATTTTTGAAATCCCTGATCACTTGGCCTGACTTACTATTTCACAGTGATACTAGAAAGAGTTTGAATCCTCCCCTTCTCCATCTTTTCCCTTTAATGGAATTACATTTTGTTTTGGCAATTCCAGTACGAAATTATACTCTATAATTTTTCAAGCACTAGAATTTTATTATAAAGATCTTAGCTTCTTTATAAAAAAAAAAAAAGCAAAAGATCTCCATGACCCGATTATGATAGAGATTCAAATCCAAGGAATAAATTTAATATTTGATCATATAATTAACTAATCAGCATTGTGTCAAATCTAATTTCCCGATATCAAAACCAAATTGTCTAATTCCCTATAGGTATATTTTTGCACAAGAGAATAAAACCCTAACCCAAATGCCCAATTGGCCATCAAGTTTTAACCATTACTTGGAGTCTGAACGCTGAGCCTAACCTAATAAATGGGGAAAAAAATTATAGAAAAGCAAGAAAATTAAACATATCAAGCGAGAAGATGAAATTTACCTCACAGACCTGAGAATTCGAATCTCTTCATTCTGGGCTTTCGCCTTTTGAATTAGTTTTTGAAGTTAGAAGTAGTATATGTTAAAATATTTATTCAAGAAGGCAGTAGCTGGACGTCCTCATTTTCTGAGCAATAGCATCCCCTTCCGTCCAGATTCTGAGTGTGGAAACGAACTCATACTCGCCGACGTCTCCCTCAAGTTCACCAACGAGATAATTGGACTTTTGATGGTTCATGAAGAACGATTTACTTGACGAAAGATTCTGAGACCACGAGATTTGCTGCGAGATAAAAAACAAGAATTTTGATGCTTTACAGAAAAAAATTACTATACGACAGATTCTGAGAGCACTATAGTTTGATCGGTTGCAGAGAGGAGAGGGAGAAATTATTTAAAATATAACCATTACTGGCTTAAGGCAGAAACCAAATTCAAAATTATTCTTTTTTTTTTCGGGTTAAAAAATGATTCTCTGATAAATTTCTTTATAGAAAAAGCTTTTTTTTATATATTTTAAGGCTCTATTCGATTATGAATCTAAATCTTGTTTTTTATGTTCCACATCTTTCAATATAATTTATATTTAATCTCAACCACATATCCTTTTCAAAATTCAAAATAATTCAAAATAAAAAATATATTCATAAATTCAATTGAAAACAAAAATACTGGATTCATAAACGAACACACCCTTAATTTTTATCTGAATTCCAGTATATGTATGAGCTTTCTCACCTTTAGTTCTTTAGTAGGGATGGCGAAATCAGGGTGCGGGTGCGAGTTTCGCATTTCCGCACCTGGACCGGATTTTTTTTGGTCCCCGGTCCCCAGATTTTCCTCAGATATTTTGCATGCAGTGCGGGTGCGAGTTTATCCAGATATGAAATTTTTCTCCCCGCACCAGGATTTTAACTTGAAAAATCCCCTAGATTTTCCCAGTTTGTCCACACCAAATAATACCAAGTAATGAAAGTGTAATACAATTTAGCAGTTAGCAACATATCAAATTATACATCAAAGTCAATTCAGATTGCTGTATTAGAGTCACGTTCCACCTTCTATAGAGCAAAACAAATATAAAATTCAAAAATCTGATTTTCAAGATCAAATTTCATAGTCTTTATCAAAAGTAAATAAATCCAACGAATCAATATGCCAAAAAAGATGGTAATAAAGCAACACTAAATTAAATTAATTAATCTTGCAACACTTAATTCAATTAATTAATCTTTGTTAAATTCCAAACTCAATGCGGATTGATGAGCTAGAATCAAGGGCTAACCTGTAAATCTAAGCATCGATCTATCTGGTCGTGGGTTGGTGGCTGACCAGCAACAGCGAGAGGACGAGGTGGCTAGCTGGTTGCAGTGATGGCGAAGGATGGAACGGGGTTCGGACGTTGAGAGTCGTGACCAATGAAAGGATGAGGTGGTCGCACCGTCAAAGTGAGAGGATGACGATCGGAGGCTAAGAGGCGTGACCAGCTAGCTAGAGGATGAGGTAGCCGCAGTGAGAGAACGATGACGGAGGTTGACTGGTCGAGAGACTGAGAGTGGGAGAGGGGTGACTGGTCGACAACGAAAGGATGAGAGCTAGGGCGTGAGTTCAGCTTCAAACTTGTGATACTGATACATTAGGGATTTAAGAGTTAAGACATTATTTTAACATTTTTTAAGAAAATATTATTTTATTATATAAATTATTTTAATTTTTTAAAATATAATATATTTTCGGTACAGGTGCGGGGCGAGGAAAGTTTATACCGCACCTGGATGTAAAATTCAATTTTTTATTCGCACCCACACTTGATCCCTGCAAATCTGGGTAAATTTGTCCCTGCACCCGCACTCGGTTTTTTTTGCCATCCCGGTTCTCTAGATTTTTATATAATTTATTTATGACACATTTGCATATAAGTTTTACAAAATAATATAATATTTAAAAAAATAACTCATAATATAATTTATTAATTTTCAATAATTTAATAAAATAATTACAATGATAAATTTTGCATATTTAATTTTAACACTAAGTTTATCAAAAGATTGATTTATTAATATCACAATATGTCAAATAAAATTGCAAGTAAAACAACATAAATAATGACATATGTATAAAAAGATTAGTTCCAAACATTATCAATGTTAAAATAAAATAAAAATTATATCACTTAGATTTATATATTTAGACATATTCATACTTTGTCTAATTTAGTTTTATTCAAATTTTAGAGAAAAAATGACCACCATAATTTATCTATAGTGCTAGACTTACAACATTCATATAACATAAATTTTATAATATGACGTGACAGCTTAAGTGACAAAATCCAATTAAAAATGTAATTTCTTTCATCCATTTTTTGTTTTTGACCACGTAGACTGCCACTTTATTTTTAATCATGTAGATTGCCATGTAATGTTATAGAATTTATGTTGTATACATATTGTAAGTCTAGCATTGCGCATAATTTATTGTATTAATCTCTTAAATGAAGTACTGAAATCAAAATTTGTTCAATTACTTATCGATTTAACCAATTTAAATTTATGAAGGTACATAACCAATTAAAATTACAGCTAATGAAAAAAAAAGGTTGAGTAAAAAATAAAGTTTGATCAAGTGGGATCTTTGCTGTTGATCGCTAAAAGCCTACAGATTGCATACAGAATTGTGTTGCTTGATTGATCATTTCTTTCTGCAGCGCTTCGATGGTAGTAGACCTAGTATACGTTCATTTCCTGGGTAACCTGTCAACCATACCTAGCTTGCATATTATCTTGTTATGTATGTATGCTCTTTCGTTATCTACGAACCAAAAATAATTAAAAAAAAATAAAAGCACTACTAGATTCTAGTCTATAATCAGTCGTCAAAAGTAATACAAAATTTTTGGAGTTGCTGATGCCAGAGGAGTAGGATGATTTCTTTCCAAAATTAGGCACATATTTAGTACAAATTTGGTTTGTTTAATTAATTATTGATCTCATTTAACTTGCTAGACTTGCCGTAATTGAAGACTTTCTAGCTTAATTCTTGTCTGGAGCTATTAGTGACGAAATGGCAAATGCTGCCATTGACGAGGTCTACATGAAAATATATTTGAAAACTTTCTACTTTGAGAAGTCTAGGTTGACTCTCCCTACTTTCTAGGCCTTTCCAGCGGGAAATTTCTTGGGGGAGACCAATCAACTATCACATGTAGCGTGTCAGAACTGAGTGAGTGAGAGACACTATCTAAATAAATAGGCGTAAATTGAGTCCTCAAATTCCTGAAACGTCATACTTTTCTTCTTCATCTTCTTGCTTGGATCATAAGCGTTTGTCTGTGGTTATGGGTTCTTTTATACTCAATTCTTCGCACGGCTGGTATCAACGACCGCGGCTCAACTCATTCATGCTTCTTTCAACTCTCTTATGTGCAAGAATGGTCTCTTGCACTGGAACTCAAGTCTCTTACCATGATCCTTGTGCTTTAATTGTCCCCGAATCGACCCCAAACAATATTCCTGAATTCTCCATCTTGCCGTTTCCGAACTCGCAAAATGGTTACTGTTTGAGTTCATGCATCCATGGAGTAGTCGTGAATAATATGTATTGACATCTTCTGAGAAGAGTTATCTAATTGTTTTCCTAGTACGAGAATAATTCATAAACTACGTTTAATTGGGATAGTTTCAATAGAATTAGGAGTATTTGACATATTTTACTTGGAATTCACTTTAGGACATAAGTCATCACTACAAAAATAATACCTTATTTGAGACATTTGAGTTAGTACAATCGTCCAGCCCAACCTTACGAGTTACGACATACATACCTCAATTGAGACAGCAACGACCCCGAGGCAAGAGTGCTTATTATTACTTTTAAAAACAATTTAAAACAATCGATGTGTGATTCAATTTGTTATAACACTTTCAAACTGATTCATACAACGCACATTTCGAATCTCGATCTCTTGACTTTCTCTTTGTTTAATTTTCTCTTCGTTTTTCTCTCTTGACTTTCTTACGAACCAAACACTTCAATATCCTTCTCACTTTCATTAAATCTCTTCATTTTACAGTATTTTGTTCAATTTTGTTGGGAAGCATTCAGACTCATAGCAATGATTTCATCAAACCTAAGTGAAATCATTATATGAGAGAGATTCTAAACTTTGCCTGACCGCTGAATCCCTAGAATTTTGCCAGTGCTCAGAATTGAAATAGGTGAAGTTCTTTACGGAGGCCAACTTAACATTTTCTGAATCGAAATCGAAATCGGTGAAGTAATTTTTATTAATTCTACTTGTATTCTGTTTTTGATTGTATGCTTGATTGTCTCTCTATTTCCATTTATGCTTCTTTCATTCAACTTAAATTGTGTTTATCAACTCGGGGAAAAACATTGTAAATTATTATTTTTAACCTATAATTTGTGTTGAATCTAGGAATAAATAAATTTGTTCCATGGGTTCACTTATGTGAAGCGAAATCAAATTGTAATTATCACTACAGAGAGGAGAAAAGAGATAACTGACTGCATATTTTTGTTTTAATTTCTAGCAATTATATAGTATAAGTTCACCTTGAACACCTTCTATTTGATAAAAGGCCTGACTCAAATTATTTGAACTTTTTTAAACATAAATTCTTCTCTGTACGGCATAATTAGAATGTAAATGTGACTTTTTCCCTCTGACATTGAAGTATCTGGAAACATATATTGGTTACTAGTTAGTGTCTGGGGTGGATTCAATAGCACGTTTGTAATTGTTGATATCTATCTATATTGTTGAAGACACTTTTTGATTATTTTTAAATGTATCTAAGCATTATCTTTACATTTTTTTTTTGTGTTTGACTGTTCTCTTCTCTTTACAGGTTTTGCAAGAAGTGTTGAGGTGCTGCTTCATACCTAAAACCTTGTTTGGTAAGGTTTGCATCATCATAAACAAGGTTAGTTTGCTTTCAACTTGTTTGGTAGCCCTTTTTAATCTATTATCTATATGTTGAGTAGCTATTATCTGTTTTTTGTTTGAAAGTTTCAAGTGGTAATGTCAGTTTAATATATGCTTATAATTGAACACGTTGAGACTGGATTGTTGACTTGTGTTGTAACTGCAGCGATATAAGAGTTGAATTACTAGTGTGCTGTTCTTGGGGAAGAACAGTTTTACACTGACTAGGTGAGTGAGTGTAGAGGTTCTGGCACAGTAATAGTTGTTGAGTCACGTAAGCCAAGGACAACATAATGAATTGCAACTTTTGCTGCCAGTAGATGTAGGTTGTTTATATCCGAACCATGTAAACCCGTTGTGCACTTTTACTTTATAATTATTACAATTTATATTGCAGTCATCTGTTATATCCTTCATAACCAACCATCAACTTTAGATCTTACCATTACTGTGATGGTGGAGACAAAAAATTGAATCCAAACAGATATAAATACACATCTAATGAGTGGAAAACTCTATTGTTTTGCACTGAAAATATGTAGGAACTCATGACTGTCTTCAAGGTTGACGGCAGCTTGATCTTCCTTGGAATTTAAATTACTTCAAATAATTTTATTTTTTTAATAAAACTTTCAATATTTCATTTCATAAAAATAATATGAATTCAAAATTTATAATTTAATAAAGATGTGAAAATTAATAAACTAAAACTTGCATAAATTATACACATCATTAACATACCAGTATTAAATAATAATGTTTTTATACAATTATTTTGTGATCTTGAATAAATATTGAATTTATATTAATGATATGTACTTTACGTAGTTATTTAATTTATTGTTTTTTATACAGATAATAAATTTGACATATTTTTTAATTTTTGTAAATTAAAAAAATTAAAACATCAAAAAATTTTAAAACATAATATTATTAAAATGAAGGTTAATGGTATCATTTTTTTTTAATTAAAATGTGTTAACTTTAATGGTTTAAACTAACAGTATTGATTGGGAGGCTTGCATCATTTTCTTAAACCACGAAGGAGGTCAATAAATTTTCTCCTTTAAAATTTTGTATATAAATTACAGTACAATATAGTCAAAGGGTGGATATAAAAAGGTAAAATCAGAAAACAAGAAAAAAAGGATGTGGGATTGATAAACAGATCATGTTTATAGCAGTTTTTAAATATAGTTTCACCACTCTTTTATTTACATGAGTACAAGGTATTGGTTAATTAAGATTTTGACATATTTCCAATCACATCAATTGCATTAATTTTTTCTTCTTAAAAGAAAAAACGACTGAATTGAATCTAATCTGCCAATTACTCGTTGATATCCAATAAAAATTGGATTGTTCAATTTGGCATGTTTAGTTTATATGTTTTGTTCATCTTTACCCAAGTAAAATTTCAACCTTAATTGCCATATTTCTTTACTTTGTGTAGCTAAAGGCTTTGTAAGGCTAAGTGCTTGTGCTTTGTTCGCTTCTATTCAAAGGTTTCTCACTTATTACTCACATCCATCTACAGAGTAAGTTATATCGATCTCATTCATTTTTGTTCTTATTTATTTTTTCCCCTTCTTCTGATACCATACTAATAGCCAACTTTTTGGCATTTGACAGGATGGAAATAGTAACAACTATTTTCAATCCTACCTTATCAAGGACTGGAGAGAAGTTGATGGAGTTGACCACATGCCAAGTTCGATACCTACTCTGTTTCAAGAGCATTGTTAAAGATCTCAGTGAAGAAAAAGGAAAGTTGAGAAATAAAATAGGAAATGTGCAAAATGATGTTGAAAGGGCCAAAAACAATGCTGAAGATATTGAGGATAACGTCCATAAGTGGCTAAAGGATGTGGATGAAGTCATGAAAGATGTTGAGGAGTTGGAAAAAGAAATACAAGCAAATAAGACATGTCTTGCTGGATGGTGTCCTAATTGGGGTTGGAGATATGGGCTAAGTAAGAAAGCAGAAAAAAAGAGAGCCATTATGTTGGATCTACACGAAAATAGCAAATTTGACAAACTATCCTGTCCTCCCCGTCTACCAGGCATAGAATTCTTAGCACCAAAAGATTTTGAGCTATTTGATTCTACAAAATCTACTTTTGATGAGATTGTTGAGGCACTAAGACATGATAAGATCAACATGGTTGGATTGTACGGGATGGGTGGGGTGGGCAAGACCACCTTAGCAAAAGCATTAGGTAACCAAGTCCAAGAACTAAAGATTTTTGATGAGGTTGTCATGGCTAGTGTATCTGGAAATTTGATCATCAAATCTATTCAAGACCAAATAGCCGGGTCCTTGAAATTGACATTTACGGATCAGCTAACTGAATTGGAAAGAGCAAAGCAATTGTACGTGAGATTTACAAAGTCTGAGAAGAAGATCCTTATAGTCCTTGATGATATTTGGAAATATTTTGACTTGAAAACCAAAATAGGAATTCCTTTTGAAGAGGGTCACAAGGGTTGTAAAATTCTTCTAACTACTCGCTTTGAAGGTGTATGTAAAGATATGAGGTGTGATAAAATATTTCAACTAAATACCCTGAACAAACAAGAAGAATGGGATTTGTTTAAAAAGAATGCAGGTCCAGGTGTTGACTCCCCCCCTTTGAATGCTTTAGCAATTGAAATTGTTAGAGAATGTAAAGGCTTGCCTTTAGCACTTGTAGCAATTGGAAGTGCTCTAAGAGAAAAAGATGCTGATGATTACAAAGTAATGTATAGAAATCTTAAAAAATCAAAAGTCTAGGATATACAATATCATGAGGTTGGCATTTATGCTTGTCTCAAATCAAGTTATGATTTTTTAAGAAGTGAGGATAGGAAGTTATGTTTTCTCTTGTGTTCGCTATTTCCTGAAGATTTTGAAATCCCTTTGGAGGAATTGGTTAGATTTGGTAGAAGGCTGGGCTTGTGTGAAGATGCTGACTCAATTGAAGAAGCAAGATGCCAATTGCGTGTAACAGTTAAGGAACTCAAGGCTTCTTTTTTGTTGTTAGATGCTAATAAAGATGGATGTGTAAAAATGCACGATATAGTTCGTGATGTTGCGTTATGTATAGCATCCAAAGAGAAGAAATTCTTGGGTAAGGCTGGCATGGGATTGACGGAGTGGCTGAATGAGAAAAACATGGAAAAATATGTAGCAATATCGTCGATTGGAAATGATATAAAAGAGCTTCCTGATGGTTTGAAATATCCAAATTTGATATTTCTGCTATTGGATGCAAAATCTTATCGGTTTTATACGCATGCATCAAATCTTTTTTTTAAAGAGATGAAAGCACTGGAAGTTCTTTCTCTAAGCAATCGAATCCTGTCTTTAAAATCACTTCAATTCTTGACGAACCTTCGAACTCTGCAATTAGAAGACTGTCAATTGACATACATCTCTTCCCTTGGTAAGTTGAACAAACTTGAGATTCTTAGTTTAAAAGGTTCTAGCATTGAGGAGTTTCCAGAAGAACTGGGGAATCTTAGTGAATTGAGAATGTTGAATTTGCGTTCATGTGTAGACTTAGACAGGATTCCCTCCAATGTGTTACGAAAGTTATCTAAACTAGAAGAATTGTATATTGGCATGTATGAAGGATGGGAGGTTGGAGGAGCAACTACAGAAAGAAGTACTGCTAGCCTCTCTGAGTTAAATTCCCACTTGGCCGTACTATCTCTGTTAATTGATGCTGGTAAACTTCCAAAAGACTTTGCCTTCCACAAACTTCAAAGGTATGACATAAAAGTGAACTGTTACGGTGCACCTTATACTTATTGGAGTTATAGTAACTCGTGTCCTACAACAAAGACTTTAGAAATCAGATATATTGAAGCAACCACACTGCTGATTCCATTTATGAAAACACTATATCAGACACTGGAATATCTTGAATTGAAGAGTACAAGAGGATGTCAAAATATCTTTCCAAGTATTGATCAAGGGGGTTTCAATGAGTTGAAATCTCTTAAGATTGTAAGTTGTAAAGAGCTGGAGTATGTCTTAGATATGACACGGCAACAGAAGCCAACAATTGCATTCTCTAATTTGAAAGAAGTGAAAGTCTTAAGGTGTCATAACCTGCAAGTATTATTTCAACTTAAAGGAAGTCTTGCGCAGCACTCAAGGTTAGCAAAGTTGGACTTAGAATTTTTACCAGAATTGAGGTTTATATGGAAGGGGCCCACCAATCATGTGTATTTTCAGAGTCTTACACATCTTTCAATACGGGATTGCTATAAATTGGAACGTGTTTTTCCAATCACTACCGCACAGGATCTTGTACAACTTGAAAAGCTTTATATCAGGGAGGCTCCTCAGTTAAAGCAAGTCTTTTATATGGATAATCAAATAGAAGAACATGTAACTGAAGGGGGTCGAGAAGTCATTGTGTTGCCCAAGTTAAAAGAATTAGAACTTGTTAAACTAGAAAGCCTCGAGAGCTTCTTGCCAAAACATCGTCAATTATCTTGTCCTGCTCTGGAAAAGGTTGAAATAAATTCTTGTTCTAGATTGACTACTTCTTTCCTTAAAATGCCAGATCTAAAACAGGTATGCTTTTTGCTCCTTTTCTCAAGAAAAATTCAAGCTTGTATGATCAATAATGCTAGACTTACAATATTTATACAATATAAACTTTACAATGTAACGTAGCAGCTTCAGTGACGAAATTTTATTGAAGATGTAACTTCTCTTATTCATTTTTTTCCTCTTCCAGTGAATTTTCATCTATAGGCTATCACACTATATTGTAGAGTTTATATTGTATGAATATTGTAAGTCTAGTTTACTCTTGCATAATTTACTTTACTTTTTCTTTTCTTCTTTAATTATCATCATTCTTGTTATTGTTCTAGGGGCCATTTTAGGTCTCTTTTCATGCCTATTTTAGATATAATCACTAAAATGAGTTATGCTTTCATTTGCAAAATGTGCTTACATGCATGTTAAGGTATTTGAATATAGACAATAATTAGTTAGAAATGATTGTTAACTTTTATAAATAATTATTACTATGAGGTTGTTGTAGTATATATGTTATTTTATTGTTATATTATTATTATCCTTGAATTCTACCTTAAAAAATTCAGATTATTATATAAGTTGAACAAAAATTAATTACCTCAAATATGATTGTTAACTAAATATTATTAAATAATAACTTTTAGATAAATAACCTAATCGTTTTTGGATACTAGCCAATGATTATTTCATAATCTATAGCATCACTAGATAGGTACTCAATAAGTTTGACTTGATTAAAATTAACTTAAATAGATCTAAATGAAAAATTTTAGTAATGTGCTTCTTTTCTGTTTCATTTCCTTTTTCCCAAAATTGAATCTTAAAAAAGGTTGTTTTTTCTGTCAAGTAAAATAAAATATTTTAAAGATAAATCTTTATTTTATAATATTTTTCCCTTGGACATTAATGCCTTACAATAAGTATTATGCTTGAAAATAGATCTATTAATGTAACTAGTTAGTGTCTATCTAATAATCCTGTTAATTTAGTCTTACCTGACCTGGTACATGAGCTATACCACTAGAAATTGAGCCATAAAAACCATGTAAATGTATAACTTGATCTTAAGTTAAACTATCTTACATTAAATTTTAGCGATATGTTCCTTTTTCAAAAATTTTGAATATTCAAAAAGTTTTTTTTTACTTATGAATTAAAACTAAAATATTTTAAAGATAAATCTTTATTTTTAAGCTCGAGACATTAATGTGTCTTCCGATAATTAAAAAGAATAACAATAGTGATACAAAATAGAGTAGATAGAGAAATTTGAAATTTAAAGGTGCTTTTATTGGTCTGCATGATGCTTCATTTAAAATCAGAAGCTCTCTATATATAGAGCTAAGACTCTAAACTCATGCATAAAGTTGAACTAAAATCCTCAAGTAACAAATCAACTAATGACTCGATCTTCAACAACAATTCCTAATGAATAGGACCATCACTAACAAATCCTATAGACTAGCACAAATATAAACAAATTATATATTACTAACATTAGCAACAGATTCCTATAGACTTGTTCAAACCACGAAACTTTACATTCCTTCCCTTAAACTGAAAAATCTGAGAATTGTTCAGTTTAAATTAGATTAGCTGCAAACTATTCTTCCTTATCTCTCAAAGTGCAAACACCAAGCAAATTTCTTAGCTTCTGAAACAAAGGCAATTTGAGAGGCTTAGTAAATATATCAGCAATACGGTATTCACTCCTACAATAGATGATCAAATACTCCATCCTTTGTGAGGTCTCTTAAGAAGTAAAACTACACATCAATATGCTTGCTTCTCCCATGTAGAACAGGACTTTTGGAGAGCTCTATTTCTAAAATACCATTACAATAAATGAGAGCAGGTTCTTCTTGCTTGAAATAAATTTCCTCTAGAATCTTTCATAACCAAATCGCTTAACAAGCAATTGCCATCGCTGCTACTAACTTAGCTTCAGTAGTTGATAAAGCCACGATTGATTGTTTTCTTGATGACAATGAAATTGCGCCTGAGCCTATCAGAAAGAGAACATCCCTATCAGAAAGCATAACTAGATGTTCTCTTTCTATCATCTAAATCTCAGGTATAATCATTGTCTATAAAGCCAAGTAAATTTGACTTTTCACCATTCTTGTAGAACAAACCATAATTAGCAGTAAGTAACAAAAAATTCTTCTTGTAGCTAGAAGATGCATCTCCGTTGGGCATTCCTTGTACTTAATAATAAAACTCACAACATGCATTATATCAAGCCTTGTAGCAGTCAAATACATCAACCTTCCCACTATTTGCTTATAAAGGGTGTTGTCAACCCTCTTTCATTGAGGATCTTTGTCGAGTCAACCCACTTCGATTGGTATGCTAACAGAATTGTAATTCTTCATTTGAAACCCGTCTAAAATTTCTTGCACATACTTCTTTTGAGAAAAAAAAAAATTCTAGCAACGGATTGCTTCAATTCCATACCAAGAAAATAGTGCATCATACCAAGATCAGATATATCAAATTCAATCATCACAAACTTCTTAAATTTGTCAAACATGACATTACCATTTCCAGTATAAATAAGATCATGCATATTGTTGTAAAGACGAGAGACACATACTCACAAGTAGCTTTGGCGAAATTAATTTAAGAGTTTCAAGCATACACTCAAGCAAATAAATAAAAAATCAATAAAAGCACAAGGATTTATACTAGTTCAGACCACTAGAGTGATCCTACATCTAGTTGCTAGTGACGAGCAATCCTTTAAAAAAAGACAATGCAAGAAATTTACAAGGCAAAACAGAAGAAATTATGTTAACTTTCAACCCAAGAAATTTCCAATTTCTCTAAACCCTTTTATGCTAATCTCTCTCTCTTTTGTCTTACATACAAAAGAATAACAGCTGATTTTTATATCTCAATATATAATTTGTGAAGACCAATTACTGACTGCCAATTATAAAATTAAAACGGAAAAATTCAAGGTTGTGCACCTCCGCAATGTGGTGCGCAAGGTCTCTGACTTAGCATACTTCCACACCTACGTAAAGTGCTTTGTACTCTTGTGCAATATCTTGAGTTCTAGCATAACCCTTCTTGCACACAAGCGCAAAGTCTCTGCCTGCAACGTCAGATTTTGCATATTTGCGCTCCTGTGCAACTCCACTTGCGCTCCTGCACAACTTTGATGTCTACGCTACACCAATTGAGCCATTTTTTCATAAATCTCCACCTTGGATCAAGGTTGTGTTCCAAACTATAAACCATCATGGTAAACTTTTAGCTACTTCCATCTTCAAGTTAAAATGGTCCATTCATTCCTTGTATCAAATCCAAACAAGTGTTGAATTTGATACTTGTAACGGGCTTAGTGATCATATCAGCAGGATTTCTTTCAGTATAAATCTTAACAACTGAAACTTTGCCTTCAGCTGCAACATCTTTGATGAAATGCAGTTTGATGTTTATGTGTTTGGTTCTTTCATGATACATTTGATTTTTGATCAAATATATGGAGCTTTGGTTATCACAAAATACCTTCATGTAGTCTTGTCTCATACCAAACTCACTTACAAGCCCTTGCAGCCACAATGCTTCTTTAACAGCCTTTGTAGCAGTCAGCCTCAGTTGTTGAACAAGCCATAATTGGTTGCAAACTGGCTTTCCAACAGATAGAAAAATGAGCATGAAATGAGCATATTACCCCCATCTCCAATCTTTGTAAAAAGTGTATACTTATATGGACATTTCTTAAAACCCTTATTAGAAAAAATAAGCATTTATATCACCATGCCAAGTTCTCGAAGTTTGTTTTAGTCCATGTAGTGCATTTTTAATTTATACACCTTATGCGCATCTCCAATCTTAACATATCCAGGAAGTTAATCAATACTAGTTCGTCCAAATCGCTATGTAAGAAGTCTGATTTCACGTCTAACTGAAAGATAGGCCATGAGTTTTGAGCTGCCAATGCAATCACCAATCTGACTGTATCAAGGCTTGGAACAAGAGCAAAAACTTTTTTATAGTCTACACCAAACTCTTGTTTATAGCCTTTGGCTACTATGCGTGCCTTGTACTTGTCGACTTTGCCATTCTCGTCTAATTTTGTCTTGCAAACCCACTTGACACCAATTGTATTGTACCCTCTTGGAAGCTCAATTAACTCTGAAGTATTATTTCTTTTAATTGTTGCAATTTCTTTATCCATTGCCTTGTACTATTTTTATTTTTTGACAGCCACTTCAAAAGTGGTAGGATCACAATATGAAAACAAGGCAAATGTGCAAGTTGCTCCTCAGATTGATCAATTCCAATCACCTCATAATTGCCCATCCATGTAGGTCTTCTTCTAACACCTTTAGGTCGTTCCTCATCTTGAGTAGTTACTGGAACTGGTTGTTACTCATTCTCTACTGGTTATTGGCTTCCATCTTCATTCTCTCCATCAAAATTAGCAAGAATTTGTTGTCCAACACCATCATTGTTCCATTACCGGAATCTCTCTTTATCAAAAACAACATCACAACTGATAACAGTTTTCTTGGGGCTAGGATTGTATAAGTTATAAGCTTTTGACTGATGGCTAATACCAAGAAAAATACATTCTTCTCCTTTGTTGTCTAGCTTCTCCCTCTTCTCATCTGGAATATGAGCATAAGCGATACACCCAAAAATTTGAGATGATCTACTATTTGTCTTCATCCGCTTCATGCTTCCTTCAGTATCATATTGTGAAAAGCAAAAGTAGGACTTCGATTCAAAATATTTCTGTTCAAAATATGAAGGCTCCAATTCACTGCTTTAGGCCAGAAATTTTTTTGGAATGTCGCTCCTTATCAAAAGACTTTGCACCATATTCATAGTAGTGTGATTTTTCTTCTTGCAAAATCCATTTTGTTAAGGTGTGTATGTTGTTGTAAGTTGCATCATAATTCCATGGGTCTCTCAAAAATTTGCAAATTCATGTGATTTGTATTCTCCACCATGATTAGTTAGAAGAACTTTTATGGGGCTGCCAACTTCTTTCTCAACAGCACTTATAACTTTGAAAGGCTGCGGAAGCTTTCAATTTTTCTTGCAAAAAATTGATCGATATTTCTCTACTGTAATCATCAGCGAAGGTAATTATGTATCTTTTACCTCTATTAGAAGATGGATTTATTGGCCCATATATATCAAAATGAACCAGATCCAACTTCAAAAGGAGTTGTAATTTGAGGTAGACTACCATATTTTTCTGCTATAGGTACCAAAGCTTGGGTGACCATAGTGAAAATGCCATAGCCATGCTGCATCCTTCAATTTTGTTGAGAAGCATGAATGAGTGATGTTGTGGAGATAAAGCGGGAACATACAATTCGCCGTCATGTTAACGTGAGAAATTAACCCTAACTTTGCATCTTGAATTTGACATACTCTTATCTTTGATGGAAATCACGTACCTTTTTTCTTGCAGTTGACCCACACTAAGCAAGTTGGTCTTTAATCTAGGACAAAAAGAACATTAGACATAGTGCGGTGGAATTTCCTTGGTTTGAATAGTTACGCTTCCTATTCCTATAACAAAAATCGTGGAATTGTTACCAAACTTCGTAGTGTTGTGAAAAGATTCGTCCAAGTCAGACCTTCTTATCTCCACACATGTGGTTGCTGTAGCTAGTGTCTAAATACCATATGTTTTGTTGAGTTTTCTCCTTCATGTGACACACCATCAAAAGAGGCACCTCTTCTTCTTTTTTCTTCAAAGTTTGTTCTTTCCCCGCTTTGTCTATTAAAATTAGTTCGACGTTCTGACTGGCTGTGCCCATGCTTATGACATCTAGAGCATTCAACATTGGACTTGTCTGTTGACTTTATTGAGTGGTGGCCTCCTCGTCCTTGAAATTGATGATCTTAGTGCTGATGTTGTTGTTGGTTTCCACATTCGACCTTGTCCTCTATTAACTCTACTTGGTGTAGACTGATTTTCAGTTGAGACCTTGATAGCTTGCTTCTCGTTGTCCTATTGGTTGATTTTATGCTCATGAACCAACAAAGAACTTTGCAATTCATCAATTGAAAGTTCCTCAATATCATAAGCTTCCTCTATTGAACAGACAACAAAATTGAAAATTTTGGTGTCATGGATCTATGAAGCTTCTCTACCAAGGTGGTGTCATTCGTCTTGTCATCGTGGATCCACATCTTATTGACGATTGCCATTGTCTGTTAGAAGTAATCTGTGACCGACTCTCCCGATTTCATCTGCAGCGTTTTGAACTCCGAACGAAGTTCTTGAAGCTGCTGCCTCTTTGCCCTTGCGAAACCTTCGTACTTTTTCTTCATGGAATCCTAAATATGCTTTGAGATACCATTGAAAATAATGGTTTCTGAGATTGAGCAGTTAATAGCTTGGAAAAGATAATTCTTTGCCCTAAGATCTTTAATCGCTACCCCTCTAGCTTTAATTGTTGTGCATTTGTCATTGCCAGCACTTGACCTCAAGATATTCTCCATTAACATGCTTCAGTGGTCATAGTGGCCATCAAAGTGAGGAATAGCTGGTTAAACAAAGTTTCCTGTGGCCATCGTTTACTACTATCGTTGCCAAACCCCAAAAAAAAAAAAAAAAAAAAAAAAAAAAACCGGAGAAGAAAAAGCTACTGTTGTTTTTCTACTGTTGTATCGCTCTGCTCTTCTACCTGTTTAAACTACTATTGTTGTACTGTTTCTTCTCTGTTGCTTGTTTACTACTGCTGCTGCTGCTATTGTACTGCTGGCTAATAAATAGTTTCATGAACTGTTTTTGCCGCACTCTTAACTCACACTATTTTTCTGACTCTTCTCATTCAACCCCCATTTTGATACCAATTATACAAAAATAGAGTTCTCTATTTGTAGAGTTACGTGGTCTCACCAAGTCTATAGGAATCTGTTACTAATGTTAGTAATAATTTGTTTATGTTTGTCCTAGTCTACATGATTTGTTAGCCATGGTCCTAGTCATTCGGAATTGTTGTTGAAGACCGTGTCATTAGTTGAGTTTTTACTTAGTGGGTTTAGTTCCTAACTTTATGCATTATTTTGTTGAGTATTGGCTTTATATATTGAGAACACCTTGCAGTGTTGAGTACTGGAATAAATAGTTAATCTTTATTTAGTACACATTTAAGTTTAGGTAATTTTATTTAATTACCTCAGTTAAGAGACATGCCGCACCTAGAAATTGACTTCTTCTAAAGATTAATTATCAGCTATTAATCTAGTTAAATTTTGTAACAATATTCAACACTATACCTACCGATTTAAAATCTCTCCTTTTAAGCAGAAGAATTATAATTACTATATTAATAGAAAATTGCATTGTGTTGAATGTAAAAGATTTTAAAATAAATTGACATGATCTTTTATTTAATGGAGCTAGTAGGAAGATAATTATTTAATTATTAATACTATTTTTTTCTTTCAACACGTGTTCACATTTACTAAGGATGTTTAAATTTGTAATTGCCCTGTAACATAAAATTCATTTAATATTGCAATTAGATTTTCTGAGGTTTTTAAAAGTGGTATTAGTGTTTTATTTTTAGTTCATGGTCTTTTAAGATACAAAGTGTTTATATAAATTTCTAATAATTTATTTTTATTTAATTCAATATTGAGATAAATGATGAGTTGGTATCATTTGATATAATTTTTTGACTTTAAATCTTAACAACATAGAATGAACTGTACAAAATTTATATAAAGATTATAACCCTTTATAGTTATGTTCGTTGTTTTTTAATTAACATTTTAACTAATGTTCAACACTTCACATGGTTTTACAAAATTTTCTGATTTTGAATTTTTGATAAATTTGCATGACTTGTTTTTCCAGAACTTAAGTTGGAGGTTGCAACTACCAATTGTGTGATGGAATTATATTCTTTTATGTTTCAGTCACGATCTGAAAAATTTAGAGGAAATAAGAATTTGGAATTGTTAAGTGTTATTCTAATGAACAAAAATGACACGTCAATTATCACTCCCAAGATCGAAAGAAGTTTGGGCCACAAAACCTACCCTTCTGCGTTCTACGTATCTTTAAATGTAGTTGCAGAAATCTACTTTTGCTCAAAATCTACCCTTTGACATATTTTCTCACCTTCTCTTGTTCAAAATATGTTGCAGTTGCGAAAATTGAATGTTTGGAATTGTGAGGAATTGGAGCAAATCATAGTTGAAGATGATGAAGAGGATGATATACAACCTGATCTACTCTTTTCCAATCTTACATATATTGATGTGAGGAGGTGTAAGAAATTAAAACCTGTATTTCCTATCACCATAGCCAGAGGTCTTCTCCAACTGAAACAATTATATTTAGAAGAGAACTTTGAATTAGAACAAGTATTTGGAGACAGAGAGAGAGAGAGATATGGAGGTGGTAAAGTCATGGAGATGGATGACAAAGCAATCGTGTTGCCTGAACTTAAAAAGTTGAACCTGTTGAATTTGCCAAGCCTGACCAACTTCTGCCCTGTGGGTTATCATTTCCTATTTCCATCTTTGAAGAATAATGGAAGATTAAAAGTTGAAAGATGTCGTAAGATAGCAACAAGATTTTCGTTGGATGAAAAAGAAAGTGTTCATGCGGAAGCCAAGGTAAGGAACTACTCCATAATTATAATAACAATTCTACTTTTTAAACATATATATATACACACACACACAATACTTTCCTCAAGTATAGTTGATGTTGTTGTTAACCATCTCCGTTGTTTAAGATTTTTGGTTTTTGAATCCATAGTTTCCTCATTGTCAATGCTAATTTCCCTTATTAATTATACTCTCTCCAGCCACCCAAAGAAGGCAGCTATAATGATGAAGACCGCATCATGGATATCGATTGCCTTGGTTCTAACCAATTGCGGGCAAAATTACCACCATACATGGAACAAATGACAACAGAAGGAATATCACCGGGCAGAAGGGAAGCTTGAAGGTAATGTGGCTCTTTTTATATCACCACCTGCTTGGGAAATTTCTCAAACTACCTTGTCATCAATTTCAAATCACAGAATGCTGATTACCGGCGAATGCATTTATGAGGCTTCCTCATTTATCAATCAATTGCAAATTTATTTAACTAGGACATGTATTTATGCATCTGCCATGCCCCTGTTTCTATGAAGATGAATGATTTTTCGATTTGACTTTTGATTCTTGGCTGCTCTGTTAGTTTCTTGTAAACAATTCTATCAAATTTGAGTTGAGATTCTGGCATGTTCTGTTGTTTTGTTTATGAGGGTTTGATTGATCATGATATTTGTTTCTGGATTGCTACAAACAATTATACGGAGTGGAAACAATTTTTGTCTCTTTATAAATTATTTCTCAAAATGACAATGTCTTATACCATCAATTCACTCCATTTTCCTCAGTGAACAATTACATTTAATTATCTATGATCTGAGCACCATTTGAAATAATAGATACGTGCACACTCATGAATCCAAGAGACTTGTGAAAGTTCTTCTTGCTAATACCTATTGAAATTTTTCAAAGTTGTATAACCCCTCACCTCATATCTTTGATGAAGTCTAAATTAACTCTCTTTTATTTAATACTCTCATCACAAGACTACAGAAGCAAACAATTTCCTGGAAGGAGGAAAGATAGAGACTGAGCTATAAAACTGAATCAAGCAACTAAGATTTCTGAGGAGAGGACCTGCCACTACTTCCTCTGGCGAAGCTCAAGTAAACTCTCTCAATTTAATAGAAGCTTGTTAAGTAACTAATTTATGAAAACTATTAAATTATAAATTAATTGCAGTTAGTACTTGGGTATTTCTGCTGGATCTTCTTCTCCTGCAATTTTTCTTGAAGAAATACATGAACATGGCTTTTGAACTCTTCCACAGTCACCTCTTCGCTGAGGTTGTGTTATCTACTATGGTTTCATTCTTGCATTTCTTTTATCCTTTTCATTATCTTCTACATGATCATGATCTTTTTTGTTGAATCTCAATTCTCCCATAGCAATCCCTCTACCTTGATCATCTGTGAATGATCTGCAGTTGCTATGAAATAGTCCAACTTCTCGTTTACTCAAGTCACAATATGTTTATTAAAAATGTCTTGAAAGGCCTTTTTTTCTTTTTTCTTTTTTTTTACTAGATATGTCCATGAAAGTAACGTTGAAGGTTTCTCAAGGTCAAGCGTGCTTTAACACTTCAAAACCTGAGTTTGTACAATGTTGTAAAAGTTCTACATAAATTTTGGAGCCATACCAATTGGATCTTGTCTCAGTTCAATCTGATTCTAATGGCATCCTTTCTGATCAATATTTGCCGGTGGGATGAAGTCCTAGTCACTCTAGAAAAGGTAATTTACTTAACCTATATGCTGAACTCAAGCTTCAGGATGTGAAGAATTTATGTATTTGTATTTGAATTCAACTGATGATTCAATTTATTTTTAACTAGTTTCTCTGATATTTCCACAGATAATTTACAACTAAGGTTTTAGAAGAGTTTGATGAATATAGATGTTCTGGTGTGATTCATATTTCCGAGAGTGCATGGCTTAGTTTACAGCCGAGTAGTACGTAGTAGTTCTTCTACTTTCACAATTTCGGTTTACGTAAAAATTTCTTCATCTTCCTTGAGCAAATTACGAACAAACAGCATTCTGCTATATGCACTGTTAATCTCTTCACCTCATTTATGGAAGTTCAATCATATAGATATAGAGATTGGTTGATTGATCATATGGTTTACTTTTTATTTTTTTATTTTTGGACTTCTATAACTATCGAACAGATTGGATTGTCATTATGTGGATAAGTAAAACTTCTATAGCTCTGTAATTCATAGGCATGGATCCATCTCCAATTGAAAAGGATCATTGAAGAAAGACTATTTCTAGCATCTCTGAGCTGAATTCAATTACCTGCTTGGCAATGCTACATCTGACAGTAAATACTGAAAGCCTTTAGAAAGACTTTGGTTTCTCCAAGTTGCCAAGGTATTGAAAAGTGTAAACACTTAAAACAGTTACAATTGTGACCCGTATCCAAATTACAAATATTGAAGTAGACTCATCATTATTGCTTGTAGGATATGTTTGGTGCACGATATTGTATAGCGTTATTTTACTGTATTGTATTAAATAGTGCAATACTTGTATTTGATTGTAACTTAGTATAGTATTAATTTATACAAAGTACAACCGTTAGATGCATGTACATTGTATTAAATTATATAGAGTAAATCCATGAATTAGCACCATATTGTATAGCACTATAAAAATTTTATATATCCAACAATACTCTTTAGTTTTTTAAATTTTAAAAATTATTAATCATTGATTTAGTATATAAATTGTAAAATCAAATTAATTTAAAATTTATTTTTTGAAAATTATGAAGGGACAAAACGAGTCACTGCCCCCACTCTGAAGTCCATTGCCCCTATTGGACACATCGACACTAAGCATATAACTATAAACTCGAATTGTTTAATGGGCTCAGTGAGGGTAGTGGACCTTGGTGTCACATAATACGCTCAGGCATTCAAACGTCCAATGGAACTCATAATACGGTGCGTGAGAAACGCGTGTTACAGATTGTCTTATGACGATTGGTCAGCAAACGATAATGTCGTCAGACATGTAGAAAAAATTTGTAGACAATCAATGATTGTTTTGATAAATTAACAAATAACTAATTTTATAAATAAAATAAAGATATTTTTATATTTTTTATATATTCTTTGAATTTTTTTTACTTTTTTATATAAATTAATATAATACATGAGTACATTAAACATAATAGCATTTTGATATTACACTATTTTTAATATCATACGATGAAATGTTATATAATGCTATAATATATTATACTATACTATATAGTGTTGCACAGAAACATGCCCTTATATTTGGTGGTGTTTTTAACCATCCCATTATTTAAGATTTTTGGCTTTTTGATCAATAATTTCCTCATTGTCAATGCTAATTTGCCTTATTAATTATACTCTCTGTAGCCACCCAATTCCAAGGAAGGCAGCAATCATGATTAAAAGCCCACCATGGATATCGATTGCTATAATACTAATGAATTGCGGGCAATGTTACCATCATACGTGGAACAAATGACAACCAAAGGAATATCACCCAGCTGAAGCAGCAGGGAAACTTGAAGGTAATGTAGCTCTTTTTATACCACCACCTGCTTGTGAAATTTTCCCAACTACCATGCCATCAATTTCAAATCACAGAATGCTGATTACTGCCGAATGGATTTATGATGTGGTAATAAGAGGCTTCATCGTTTATCAATCAATGATTTTAATAATCATGAACGATGGGGCTTCTTTCATGGGAAGAAGGAAAGAATCTGACTATCCTCACATGTCAATTATGCTTTATGTGATTATCTTTTGGTATCATAAGATGACAAATTGAGTTCATAATAGGTCCCTTTCTATTACAACTTGTGCTACTCAAAACTCAAGTACTCTGCTTCTCCTTTTCCCCCTTCCAATTGCAAATTAATTTAACTAGGACATGTATTTATGCATCTGCCATGCCCCTGTTTCTATGAAGATGAATAATTTTTCAATTTGACTTTTGATTCTTGGCTGCTCTGTTAGTTCCTTGTGAAAATTTTTATAAATAAATATGTCAGAAGGAAAGATGAGAGTAGAAAATAGAGGCTTAATGCTGTAAACTCTGCTCTGTTAATATGATTCCCACTTTTCAATTCAGAAACACGCTTTAGAATTTCCTCATCTTATTAATCTTCCGGTAGAAGTTCCATCAACAATTAAACCTTTTATAAAATAATTGCAGTTAGTACCTCTCTGGGGTATTTCCGCTGGATCTTCTCCTGCAATTTTTCTTGAAGAAATACATTAACTTGGCTTTGAACTCTTCCACAATCATCTCTTCACATAGGTTGTGTTATCTAACATGGTTTCATACTGGCATTTCTTTTCTCCTGTCAGTAGCTTCTCCATGATCATGGTCTCTTTTGTTGAATCTCAAGTCTCCCATAGCAATCACTCTGCCTCGATCATCTCCGAGTAATCTGCAGTTGCTATGAAATAGACCAACTTCCCATTTACTTGAATCAGAATATGTTTATTACAAATATCTTGAAAGCCCTTTTTTTTTTTTTTGGTCACCAGATACGTCCATGAAAGTAATGTTGAAGGGTTCTCAAGGTCAATCATGCTTTGACACTCCAAAACTTGAGTTTGTACAATGTTGTAAAGGATTCTACATATATTCCGGAGACATACCTAAGAGATCTTGTCTCAGTTCCATTGGATTCTAACGGAGCGATTCTTGTCAATATTTGCTGGTGGGATGAAGTCCTTATCACTGTGGAAAGTTAATTTACTTAACCTATATGCTGGACACAAGCTTCAGGATGTGAAGAATTCATTTTTTTTGTATTTGAGTTATACAGATGATTCTGTTTAACTAATTTCTTTAATAATATTTCCACAAGATAATTTACGAGTAGTTTACTCGTAAATTACTACGGTTTTAGAAGAGTTTGACAGTAATAGATGTTCTGGTGTGATTCGCATTTCTGAGAGTGCATTGCTTATTTTGCAGCTTGGTGGTAGTAGCTGTTCTCCATTCAAAATTTTTGGTTTATATAAACTTCTTCATCTTCCTTGAGCAAATCACAGACAAACAGCATTCTGCTACATGCATTGTTAATCTTTATTTGAAGTTAGAGCTTTTTCACCTCATTTATGGAAGTTCAACCATATACATATGCAGATTGATTGATTGATCATATGGTTTTTATTTTTATTTATTTATTTATTTTTTTGGGATTTCTACAACAATCAAACAGATTGGATTGTCATTGTGTGGATAAGTAAAGCTTCTATGGCTCTGTGATTTTTAGGCATGGATCCATCTCCAACAGAAAGGGGTCAGTGAATAAGGACTAATTCTAGCATCCCTGAGCTGAATTCACTGACCTGCTTGGCCATGCTACATCTGACAATAATACTGAAAGCCTTAGACACACTTTGCTTTCCCCAAATTGCCGAGGTGTGGAAAAGTGTGAACACTTAACAGTTATAATTGTGACCCATATCCATACACAAAGATTTTAAAAATTACAAATATTGAAGCAGAAATTAGTTTAAATGTGATTATACCTTAGTTATGATCTTAAATAAATTTTTAATATTTATTATCACCTAGAAATTATATATCATTGTAATTTGCACTGGCTAAAAATGCCCCTGAAGTAAACTTCTAGTTGCAACACTGTATTTGCAGCCCTCGATTGTTAGAAGAGTACTAAATTATTTTAACTTTTTTGTTTAATCTACCGAACATGTAATCCTATTCCTAGCCCTTTAATCTTCATTAATCTCACTTGCTTCACACATTTCTTTACTACTTTTCAATCACACAGTTTGCGAAAGACTCAAAGCATACAAGCCGATCGATGTGGCGATTTGCATTTCCAGGATAACATTCATCATCTCAAACGTTATGCTTTGTTGTGATCTTTCTTTCAACCTCAATATTTGCTTTTTGCTACTCCTCATTTTTTCAATTTGAGAAAGAAAATTTGAAGATAATCAAACAAGCATTGAGATATTCTTTGGTTATGGCCTTTCTTCAGTTCTTCTATTACTTTTTATTTGCATTTCTTAATTAATTTACTTCTCAGATCTCATAAAATATATATGGTCTTATTTTGTTCCATAAATGTGTAGCTAGTAGTTAAGTGAAGTTCTTTATAGTTGTCGAATAATGAATAATTTTAAATATATAATCAATTTATATAACCAAACTCATACAACTTGATTTGACATAAAGTCTTTGGATAGAAAAGAATCTTACTTTATTTATTAAAAATTTTTTAATTTTCTTTACATTTTATCTACCTAGTGAATTGATATTACATTAGATTGCATAAATTTGGTTCTTTAAATTGGTTGTATATGTAAAAACTACTACGTAGAAATATACAATGTAGACGACAAAAATTTTACAAATATTAATAGTTGAAGTTCTCAAGATAAAAGTTTAAGGTTAGGGGACTTTTGTAGAGTATATAAATTTATCCCATCTTGGTATGTGTGATTGGGTACTTCTTTATTTGCTTCTCTTAATACTTGTCGTCTTATTGAGGGAAAAACTACGGTATAATGGCTGTACCGGTACAGCTACTGTTTATGTGTGCAAAAATCGTAAATGCGTTGTAAAAATCGTAAACGAATGAATAAAAGTTGTATGTAAAAAAGTGTACAAAAGTCGTAAATGAAAAATATGTAAAAGTCGTAAATACAATTTTTTTCAGTTGGATTACGATTTTTAAAAATGCATTTACGATTTTTATACGCTATAGTATAACGGCTGTACTGTAGCACGACTCTCTTATTGGAGGATTTAATGTCAGCCAGCCAACCAATAAAGTGCCCCAAAAACACTTGATAATCAATATTAAGGAAAAAAAAATTATACGAGATATATACGAGAAAGGACTGACAGATCATGGCTGAGAAGTGGTGGGTTCTGACAAACAACATGTAATTTTTTTTTTTTCAAAAGCAGAAAAAAAAAACAGCTAAGCATAGGTACAAATTTTCACTTCCAATATGCTTTCATGAAAGTTTTAAGCTAAGCTGTCCATTACCTCAGTACTTGCTCTGAATTCCGAAGAAGACAGTCAATATACTAAATAGAAAGTACAAAGTGGACCAAGTTTTCACTGAAAGCTTATAAACCTTTGTAGTATCAAAAGAGCTATACAAAATACATAGACAATATAACCCGTGGAAAAAAGATAAAAGGATAGAGTTACTCTGATGATTTTGATACTACGAAGGGTTATAAGGTTAAAAGCAAGTTGCACAATGATTGTGAGATGTGAGAATCACAATATGACCCAAGTTGCATCACAAGATTAAAATCATATCATGTAATGCGCCAGGCGTACTCTCGGCTGACCCGTTTTCAACTTGTTCAATATTTGCTCATCGGTCATCAGAGGTTTCCCCCGCTTTGGTAAACGTAAAGAACTGTGTAACGTGTATCTGTGCACTGCATTTCAAGGACTACATCGATCCTCTCATTTCGGTAACACTACTTATGAGCTTTGAACTTTGTTATTTACTTTTGGTTGCTAATTATCTTCTGATTTTACCTAGTCAAAACCACACTTATACTGTAAATTTGTAATTGATATGTCTCTTCTGATTTAAGGCTACCTCTAATTATTTTGACATTCAGTAAAAACAAAGAAAGAATAGTGTCATGGATATGATATTATGAAATTATATATAATATGCCTTTGAATGTTATCTGAAATTAAAGTAACTTCCATTTCTCCAAGTTAATGGATGAACTGAATATAGTTCAGATCCAATTAAACAAGTAGCTTGCTTGTTTCTTCCTTGCTTGTACTTCCGTTATAAAAATAAAAATAATTGAAAAAGAAATGTTATTCAATTTGTTTATTTATTATTCTGCGTGACTTCTCTGCCATCTAATTATAGGTTATTTAAAGTCAAACAACATCTTGTTTTTCAAGTTGCAGTAAAGTAAGCCTATTATTTAAATCTTCATGATTTCATTTGTGTCTGTGTCAACCATTTTTCTGCTGTAGTGTTACGGTTCATCTGCAGGACAGCATTGTGTGAAGTTGTGTGGCATTTTACTTCATATAATTTTAAAGAATATGTGGTCGAGTGAAGCTCCATCCACAGGAGTTGAGGACTACCTAATAAGGTGCGAGATTTATTATAATTATTTTCCACTTCGAATGTATCATAATACTTAATTCTTCAATATAGAATGCCATTGTTCAATATTTCTAATTTCCTACTCTTATAATTGGTAATCTTGATAATAAATTGAAGGTAGCTTGAGCCAAGAGGCAATTGTCTCTCTTTTTCTTTTTCATGATCTAAGATTTCGTTTTTTAATTTATTTTTAATGCGCTTTATCAATTATTCTATTTTAATTTTTCCCTAAATTAGGGGGGTGCATATATATATATATATATATATTCAACATAAACTTTGTCCATGATAAATGTGCATATATATGACATGTGTATACAATATACTCTTAACTCTTAAAGTGCTATTAAAAGTAAACAGCGAACCGATGCATGAGATTGTTGCAATCAATATATATGATCACATTGTAGTCAATATAATTAGATTGATTAAAAATATAAAATTAGTCTCGGACCATGCAATTAGATTGATGGGGAATTGTCTCTAAATTAATCAACAGCCAAGAAAGAAATAGAGAGAAATAAATAAAGGAAATTAGACTGAGACTGTGGTGGGCGGGAGGGGATTGGGAAAGGGATGAGTAGTCTTTATTCAATAATCAACATAATGAATAGAATAATAATACTCTTCCTAAATTTTTATCTAAAATTTTATCCTAGATGATGTGGCATGTGAAGTAGCATTACCATGCCACTTACCATATCATCCGATGATCCTAATTCTAATAAATGATACTTCACATGTCATCATACATATGATAAATGATATTTTATATGTCATATCATTTGGGATGATATTTGGAAAGTGTATTGTTATTTTAATGGATAATAACAAGCCATGAGAAACAAAATAATTATGACGCTTTATTTATAATGCTTATAACTTAAATTTTTTAGTAAATTAAGTCTCATTCAGGAAAAAAGAATATAAGCTTAAGCAACTAGAAAATGCATGCCAAAATAAATCTAGGAAATGATAAACTAAGAAAATAATGCAAATTATAATTATTCCCATTTAGGAAGTTAAAATCTCTAATTTAACAAAATCCCTAAAAACAAATATATGTTATTAATTTTATTTTTTATTTTCTAATGTATCCTACATCATAGATGCCTTATCTTTTTCCCTTGATTTTAGAATCTTTCTATCTTTTTTTTTAATTTTAATAACATTTAAAAGATAAAGCTGTTTTTTTCTTGACTTTAATTTCTGCATCCACTATCTAATTTAAGTACATAATCTTAAAATGTTCTCCTTGTGCATCTCTCCTAGATTTTTTTCCTCTTTAGTTTTACAGTTCATCGAAGGATATTAATTACGGTTCTAGAATCCATGTGGCATATCCCTTCACACATATTTGTTAAAAAAATTTAAAAAAAAAATTAAGAAGAAGAAAAGTCACGTGAAGCTCTCCACATTGATCAAGGACATCTCCTTACTGAACTAAGAAGGTACAAGAAATAGAATTTTACTTTTATGTTCAATATTCATACTATGCTTACACTATTTTAAGAAAATTTGAACTTCAACATATAAATATTGACATTTGTGATGTCAATTATTATAATGGCTGCTTGCTTATGAAAACTAATTAACTAGACTAACATATATCATATTCCAAATCAATATTGATCATTCTGCATTTTGTACGGGTTTGTCTCCAGTGTTAAGGTCCAAGTAGTTTAGAATCTATTATAAGTATGGGAATGATATTTTAACAAAAATTTTTGATATAAATTTCTAGTCTTTGATCTCACGAAATCCAATGATTGACATTAAAAGTCAAAAAATTATATTTAATATTGTTAAAAAGTAATTGGTTTTAATCCCAAAAGTAGATTAGTTCTGGATTACTCATTCCAATCCAAGCCCAAGATTGGATCCTAGAACAGCATTAATTGGAGTTGTCCTAGCTTCAAAGCTAATCAATTATATTTCTTAAGTTACAAAATTAAGGTATAATAATATAATATAAAAGTGATCAACTTTGAGTTGATTATAAAATAATTTAGTTTTTTTAAAGAATTTCAAAAGCAAATAAATCGATGTTTTTAGAATCAAATCATTCTTTAAGCCTATGTGAAAATAAGATGTTTATAAAATATTTATGAAAATATTAATATAATTATATTTATAAATTTGAAAAATCTTTTAGGAAAATAATAATAAAAAAAGATCTTGGATTGTCATTGCAGGGCCACAGTTATCTAACATATCTAATTGGGTTGAATTCACAACATCATCTCTACATCTCCAAATTCCCCAAAACTTG
The DNA here is from genome assembly GCA_013180625.2 of Boswellia sacra. Taxonomy (NCBI): domain Eukaryota; kingdom Viridiplantae; phylum Streptophyta; class Magnoliopsida; order Sapindales; family Burseraceae; genus Boswellia; species Boswellia sacra. The sequence continues at coordinate 63,631 of SNVD02005729.1, forward strand.
AAAATCCAAATTGAAATATACGGATTGGTTTGGGAGTATTCGAGTTATCTAGGTTACGTAATGAGATAATATCGTATACCATTCTTATGTTTTGACCTGTATACCATTCTTATGTTTTGACCTAATTACATCTGGAGTAATCATTTACAAATTTTGTTAGCACCCACTCTTATCTTTTAAAAATATCATGATCCATCGTTCAATTAGTAGTGACTACTAAATTTAAGTAAATAATTTGAAATAAAAGAATTATAATAGTCATTTAACATTTTTAATGTTATGACGTAAAAAATATTTTTTTCTCACTTCACTTCCCCTTGCTTCTTCCTTTTTCTTCTCCACAATACGTCTCTGCTCGAACAACCACCACCCTCAAAATCGTGAAGCCACCACATTTTCTCATCGTCTCCGTCTCTTTCGTCGTATCCCGCCATGACCCAAATACCCCCACTCATCGTCTCCGTTGTTGCTCCTTCCATTCACTAAATCTCCACCACTTTCGTCGACTTCCTCTATACCATTGATGTTAGGGATCTTTTATCTTCTATTTGATCTCTAATCACAACACCTGGATTCATTTTTGGGGTAGTTGCTTGGAGGTGATGATTTAGTTTGAAGGGTTGTGTCGATTGGCGTTGGTCTATGGCATTGTTGTTTTGTGGCTGATGCCTGACGGTTTTGTGGTTGGTGGTGACTGGATTCGGGGCTGGTGGTTTTATGATAGGAAATAAATAGAGAAGGAAGATGAGATGAGAGGGAGGGAGAGAGGGAGGAGCAAGGCAGAGAAGGTGAGAGATCGGTGATAGGCTGCCGGAGGAAAGGGCGGATCGTGGAGGGAGCTATGGTGGCTATGGCGAGAAAATGGAGGTGGACTTTTTGTAAGTTGTGTAATTGCCTTTTACTTTATTATTGTTGTTGTTGTTGTTGCTAATTGTGTAATGCTTAGGGAATGTAGAAAACCAATTTTTGGGTTTGATTTGGTTGGTTGAGGTTTTTGGGTGGCAGCAATGGTGAGAACGAATTCTTGTTTCACTTTTTTTTTTATTTCCTCGTGATATAATTCTAATAAATATTATAATTTGTGTGAATTAAATGCCTTAAAGGAGTTGATGTGGTGGGAAGGACGCTGTAAACTTTTCTTAAACGGCATAGGTTTGAGTCACACCAAACCTAGTTTTGAAAAATTCTTACGAAGGATATTTTGATAATTACAATAGTTTTGAATAGAAATCTTAAGTCATCTAGCGATCAAACTAACATAAAGGTGCTCTATAATTACATTTTCAAAAGTTAGAGGTAGACAATAACAAAAATGACTTTGGATATAATTAGGACAAAACATATGGGTGGTTTGTCACGTTAACCCATTACATAATTATATGGTTGAAATTTTTATTGGTTGGATTGGGTTTTATTTTCCTTCTTCCAAACCTACTAAAATGCGAAAATCAATATTATTGTGATGATGATGTTGATATGTTAATTTACATATTAAGAAATTATTAATTAGTCTTATTTCTGTTGTTATATATTTTTTTCTTGACTAAGAATCCTTGTGCTTTTACATGATAACATTTTTTAGGTTTAATCACTTTTTAAGACTTAATTTAGACCAATTAAACATATGTTTGTTTTTTATTTTCACACATCCTAAAATAAGTGGTAAATAAAAATTTTGTCATATTTAACATTCTAATAGAAGATACAAAATAGGATAATAGTAATAATTTAATATTGTTTAATTAATTTGTAAAACTTAAATATATATATTAAATAAAATATATTATGCTAATTATTTTTATTTATTTATAATAATTTACTATATGTTTATAATAAACATTATTTAAAAAATTCTAAATTTTATTACATATAAAATAAATTAATTTGGAATTCAAATACATATAAATATAAATAATATTATATTCTTAATTATTTATTTAAAATAAAAATAAAAAGTAATTGAAATTTTGGATCTGGAATCGTTACATCCTCTGCCAATTTCGTGCATTTGATGACACCTCAATGCTAGGACAATCGGCTCTTCATGGTCTGCAAGCCTACTGGATTGGTTTGGACGAATGAAGGAGCATTTGGTTTCTGGAATCCGAGAAAGATCTGGCATCGCCATCTTTATGTGCTTCCGGTGGCAAAATGACAATGTATTTCTAAAAATATTGTAATAGTTGTATAGATCGTGAAGAGAAGATCGTTTTGATAACTATTTTGTCAAGAATGCTCGTAGGTGCTATCACTAATGTTGGATTTGCATAAAGGAGAGGAGAGGTGATTCATGGCTAGGGTTATGCAGTAATATAGATTTGGTTTCTAACATAAGATGAGGGCATTAATGACATTTCAAAATTTCAGTTGTTTTAAAAGGAAAAGTGATTTTTTTTCCCTTTTTATGTTTAGATAATTATATCTAAAAATAAGTGAATATAATGGCAAACAAACAAAAATAAAATTTTAAATTACTCAATTGTATTGAGATTTAGATTTAAGTGGTGTAAACATATAGGCTTTTAGAACCTTGGACTTGTTTCTTTTTTTTTAATTTTATTTGCTTGGAAATAAAAAAAAAGGACTTGTTTATTATTTTGGTTTTCTTAGGCACCTTAGAGGAAGGTAATTATTGTTGTTGCCTTTTTTCATTGTTTGCCAATATCGAAGATTCTCTTTAATACATGTTTGGGTTAAGTATGGATATATATTCAGTGGCGAAGTTAGAAACTTTGCTTGGTGGGTTTTTTTGGAAGAGGGGGGGGGGGGAGTTTAAATTTTATTTGCTTGGAAACAAAAAAAAGGACTTGTTTATTATTTTGGTTTTCTTAGGCACCTTAGAGGAAGGTAATTATTGTTGTTGCCTTTTTTCATTGTTTGCCAATATCGAAGATTCTCTTTAATACATGTTTGGGTTATATATGGATATATAATATTCAGTGGCAAAGTTAGAAACTTTGCTTGGTGGGTTTTTTTGGAAGGGGGGGGGGGGGTGTTTAAATTTTATTTGCTTGGAAACAAAAAAAAGGACTTGTTTATTATTTTGTTTTTCTTAGGCACCTTAGAGGAAGGTAATTATTGTTGTTGCCTTTTTTCATTGTTTGCCAGTATCGAAGATTCTCTTTAATACATATTTGGGTTATATATGGATATTTATTCAGTGGAAGGGCTAGAAACTTTGCTTGGTGGGTTTTGGGTTGGGGTGGGGGTGGGTGGGTTTTTGTTGTGGGGGCGGGGGGGGTGGGGGGGTGGGGGTGGGTGGTGTGTGGAAGGGGCGCGGCGCAAAATCAAACTGTAAGACTTACCATATAAATTAAAAATACTAATATCCTAATTTCATTAATTGATTATGTTGGTATTGAATATGTCTTAAATACATTCTTATGTACTGAAGCACTGTATCAATAATTTGTTTAACCTAATAGGTAATTTAATATAAAAACTCAATGGTAAGAGTTCGAATAAAGATGTCAAATGGAAAGAAATAACCCTAGAATTCTTTAATAATTGTAAAGTAGATGGATTTAATTTAAACTAAATTAACTACCATATAAATATAAATGATAAATCTAATGAAAAAATTACATGTAAAAACTCAATGAAAAGAACTTAACCAAAGAAATCTTTTAAAAAGAATAGTCCTAGATAAACCCCTTTTTATCCATGTGAGTTGTAACAACCAATACCATTGTTATATTACAATATCAATTATTTGAATCCTTTTATCAAATCCCAACAATTCAATACTTATATTCATCAAATAATCTATTTAATCAAAATTCAAAAGCCTAATTTCTTTTATTTTTTTGTTCCAACAACAAAAATAAAATAAAATAATATTTGTATAGGACACATCTATAGAGACAACTTGTTCCACTTTTTTCTTGATAGAGGATGAAATTGAGAGGACTTAGAGTTTATGACGGTTAAACATTTGAACCGTTGAAGAGTAGTTGAAATTGGGTTTTTGGCTTGCTGAAGATGAAATATAATAGAGAAAAGACAAAATGAGAGTAAAGTAGTCTAACAAAAGAATAAAGTAGCTTTATGTTTGTGTTATAATTAAAATACATTTTTAATTATAACAGATTATGCTTTCGCTAAAGGGGGAGTTTTAAAAGAGAGAGTAATTTTTTTATTATATTTTATGTAATGGTAAAGTTTGGAATTTAGTGGATATGGACTTTTATATACCTGCAAAGATTGAACTTGGGCTTATTGAGAGGGCAATAAAGAAAATTTTGATTTCTAAGAAGGCAATAAAGAAAGAACAAATATTTACATAGGGGGCAATAATTTACTGGAAAGAAGTATGAGGGGGCAATAAGGTAGAACTTAGTATATAAATTTAGTAGATTTTCAATCATTAGAGGGGTCAATTGCCCCCTATTCATCCAACATGACTCTGCAATGTATATATTTAATTATTTATGCAAACTTATGTAGTAATTAAATCTAAATTATTGAGTTAATAAATGAATTGTGAGAAGTACTTTTAACATTGCACATGTAAGAGTACAAAATGATATCCAAATTCCCATTAAGTTTATGTTTACCTAATTAACATAAACCAAATCCACCAATTAATTTGGTTAGGTTTGGTTTAGGTTTTTGACATAAATAGTTTGGTTTGAGTTTTGTTTCGGTCAATTCAAATTTTTTGGTTGGGTTGGGTTAGCCTAAAAACCCTCCCAAACTGATCATGCAAGCCTTGTCAGCTTCTACTTGCTGTTAAATCACTAGTCAGCATGCCTTGATGTTAGGAGATTACCAAGTGGCTCCCTAAGTTTTGCCAAGTGTTGTGACACAAGCATGGTGGCTTAGTCTAGAGACTCTGCTTTTATGTAGGCATCTTTGTTTATAGGATGTTATGGGCTAAACTGAGACAAATTATGGCGGCTTAGGCTTATTTCATGGAAGCCCATGATACTCCTCTGATCCATTTGATTGATACCGATGAATTAGGATGAACAATAAGGTTGCATTTGAGAGTCAGGACTAAACTAGATTAGATTGAACTAGGATTAGGGTTGGGGATAGGACTAGAATGGATTAGACTATATAATATTGTCTCATGTTTGGTGCAATATGAGATTAGATTAGTTATAAACTATATAATATTATCTTATGTTTAGTGTAATATGAGACTGAACTATGAATTATGATAATAGATGATAATATTTAAGAAATTAATTGTTAAATATAGATTAAATAAATTTTTATTTGAATAAAAATTAATTTAATAGTTAGATTAAAAATATTAAATACTTGTTGATATTTCTATATAAATAATAATGTAAAATATATTTTTTATGTTAAAAATTAATTATGATAGATATATTTAAATATAGCTAAATATTATAATTTATTAATATTTGTATTTAATTATTATTGAACTATATTTTATAATATAATTACATTTTATTTTTATATTATTAATTAATATTTATTTCTATTATGACTATCATATTTTATGTTTTAATTATTTTTTATATTATTATATTAATATTTATTTAATAATATCTCATTTTTTACTATATTTTTTTAACTTATAAATTAAATATTGATGTCCAAGCTTGGGACTATCAGACCCATGGATTAACATGGGACTCAACATGGGACTCGTTGTCCCTTGAAAATGGCACTGTTGGGAGGAGTTTGGGACTAGCTCTAGTCCAGTCCCACTATCCACAATTTGCAATAGACAGCCATCTAGGGCTAACTTTAGTCAAATCCAATCCCTGGTCCTCTCCCAAATGCGCCATAAGGGACTTCACTTATCTCTGGTTTCAGATAATATTCATAAAAGTTGAAACACATACAAAATTTGGAAAAAATATCCGTAGAAGTCAGGAACACCCATTTCTAACTTCTACCCATATAAAAGTTGAAAATAAACATAAAAAAGTTGAAAATGGGATTCCTAACTCTTTTTTCTTTTAATTTTTCCAAATTTTATATATGTGGTCCTAACTTTATAGATATTTTTTTCAAAAATTTTGGAACCCGATGCATTGATGCACCTAGGGCATTCTAGATAAAGCTCAAAAATACTCAAGTTCTAAGATTTATGCCTAACAGAAAGGTACCCGAGTATAAAGAGAACCGCTTAACTCCTTAGAGATGTTAGCTGTAGTTAGCAAACTATAATCTAGGAGGATATGACACTTTCAAGAGACATGACAAGTTTATCTGATCTCATGGACTTTCAAAGTAATATGTAGGCTAGATCTAATGATCTTAAGTGAGCCAATCAATTTTTCAATGAGCTTTGGACCCTATGTGGCATTCACCATTGATCTTAAAAACATGATGAAGATTAGAAAATGATGTGGATGGAGTTTTGTTTTATTAGTTTGCATGAGTTATTTTATCCGAGGTCTTTGTATATATAATATTATTACTCTTAATTATGTTTCTAGTTCCCAACTTTACAATGATGAGAAAACATAAACCATAATTTCTAATTTACATATGGATGACATTCCCAACTTTAGTTGAAATTTGTGGTCCTGATTAAGTAATACAGCTTAGTCAATAATCATAATTATGAGTATATGGTTTGTGAACCGGCCCAAAAATAATTGAATTTTAGAAAAATTGGAATAAAATTAAAAGTGTTTGCCTATATATTATTATTTAGAGTAAAAAGGCCTCAACAAAATAAGAAAAATATATATAATTATTACAAATAATAGTATAATAAAGACTACATTAATTGGTCAATTTGGCCTTTTTTAGTTAGGATATATCGTGAACATTCCTATGCGATGCTCATTAAACTTCATTTGTTTTCTTCGTTCTTTCTTTAACGAATTAACGTTCCAATTGTTTGTTCTATTTCTGTTTTTTCGGCACCTGATCAACGCCGGTTAAGGCTAACAGCGTGTGCTTCATTTCTTTGCTAGTCAAAGGTTATCATCTGATCATTTCACAACTTCTACAGGGTAGGTACCTATTTCCATTAAAATTCTCTTTCATTCTTGATTTTTCTTATTATTTTACTGATCTTCTTCTAATGTCATACCAATAATCAAGCTGTTTTAAGTCCTGTTTTCTCAAAAATTGGAGACACCGTGATTGCGTCAACCAAACACCAACTAGGTTACTTACTGTGTTTCAAGAACATTGTTAAAGATGTCACCAAAGAACATGACATGGTTCTACAAAGTCCACCTCTGACATGCTGTCTATGCCTAAAATCATAAAATTCAGTAAAACTCACGACTGAATTTCTTATATGACTTTGTGATTGGTTTTCATATTTTAATTAATTTATTTTGATATTTTATGCTATCCTTATTTTTTTTTTTCCCGGCTGAAACAAGCCACATATGAATACTACAATCTTATAGATTTTGCTGAGATTAAATAATTTATATTTGTTTGCACAGAAATTACGGGTTTTAGAGATCGAAGATTGCCATCATGAATTGTGTGATTGATTAATACTCACTTGTTTGAGTGATGGCTTCAAAGATTTAGAAGAATTAAGAATTAAGGGCTCTATAGTTAAAGTGTTATTTCAATTGGAAGGTCTTGTAACTACCATTGATGGACAACAACATGAATTATTACTTTCAAATTTGAAAGAGTTGTCTATTGAAGATTGTGGAGAATTGGAGCAAATTAATCATTGTTGAAGAAGCTGATATCCGGCCTCTATCTTTTCCTAATCTCTCAAGAATTAATTTCAAGAGGTTAACAAATTAAAACATCTGTTTCCTATCACCATGGTCCAAAGTCTTCAAAAACTGGAATACATTTCTATTGAAGACAACTCTCAATTAGAAGAAATATTTGGAGATAAAGATGGGGCCGATGTTATGGATGACCAAGAAATTTTGTTGCCTCAAAAAAAAAGAGTTCCCACTCAAAGCATTGCCAAGCTTGACCAACTTTGTTCCTGATGGTTATCGCTTCACATTGGTATGTTTCTAACTGTTTTCTTGCTGTATCTCCAAGTATATCTTAAGGTTGTGTGTGTTTTTGCATGGGTATTTTTTTGTTTTTATTTTTTATTTTATGCTTAACGAATGGGTAGGTATGAAATTGATTAATATAATTTGGAATAATTGGGATGTATAAATTTTAATGAAATATGTAAATTTTCTAGAAATCTGAACAACAATTTTAATAAATTAGGTAAATATATTTTTGATAACCATGCATAATTTCTTACTTCGAGATTTTACAATAGAGACTTTATCTTGACATAAAAATATATGAATGTTTTTAAAAAATAAATAAAAATATTTGATAGTCATCATGTCTAAATATAAGATACGAAAAATGAAAAAATTGTAATAGCTAACATTATTAATTTGTCAGTGGATTCTTTCTAACACATGTTAAATTTGTTGGCATGCATTTGGTTTATTATGGGAGATTATAAATAAGAACCTTTTACAAGCTGTTGTATGTGACTTAAGAAACCAAATAGCTACGAAATTCAAAATAAATAATAACCTCATAATAAGATAATACATTTAACTTATTTAGCATTTTTATATTACTAATATATATGTGACTTAACGGCAAATATGAAGAAGGTTCTTTTAGTAATTATTGTTATGCACAAGCGGAAACAATAATTAACAGAACAACCAAATGCACAACCACAACTATGCCAGATAATTGAACATAATAGCAACTAAAGAGGCAACCAATCAACCACAATGCAGAAATAGAAAACACACCAGGATTTAACGAGGTTCGGTATTAGTACCTACGTCCTCGGGCGCCGCTGAAGAAACTTTCCACTATCTTCAAAGAGAATTACAAACTTTTGGGCCACAATACAAATACCACAACTATTGGGTCAAACTGTAATTACCCAAATAATTGGACTAAACTATAATTACCCAAACAATTGGGCAATACTACAAATACCCAAAACAAAGAAGGGAAAAAACAAATATTACAAACTTTAAGGTCCTTACTAAAAGGCCCTTAAACTATGAGGTCTTATTAGTGAGACCTTACAAATAGAGGGGGGTGGAGGATATTTCACTTGGGACAATAAAATTTTCTCATATGGCTTCCTTTTATAAGGGCCACATGACACCCACATTTCACAACTTACCGATGTGGGATTCTTGATTTTCTTCATATGAGCCAAAACAACAAATCTCCACCTTGGCGAATATGCCGACCCATCACAAATTTCTTCTTTTTCCCACATTCTCTATCACAACTGCAACGCCTCCAAATGCACCCAATGGCACAGTCAAACAGGCACAATGTTGATCAAGTCCAAACAATGACTGAACTTGATCGCTGTTACAACCTTAGTCAACATATCTGCGGGATTCTCGGCAGTCTCAATCTTCTGAAGTAAGATTCTTCCTTCGTCAATGATTTCCCGCACAAAATGATACCGAACATCAATATGCTTCGTACGAACATGGAACACTGGATTCTTCGCTAAGTGGATAGCACTCTGACTGTCTGAATAAAGAGTAATATTCTTCTGCCCAATTCCCAATTCATCCAGCAATCCCTGTAACCAAATAGCTTCCTTCACAGCCTCTGTCATAGCCATATACTCTGCCTCCGTAGTAGACAAAGCCACTGTAGACTGTAAAGTAGACTTCCAACTCACTGGTGCTCTTGCAAGAGTAAACACATAACCGCTTGTCGACCGACGTTTATCCAAATCACCAGCATAATCTGAATCAACATAACCAATAGCATACTGACCACATGTATCATCTCTCTCAAAGACTAAGCCAACATCTACGGTTTTCAACAAATACCGTAGAATCCATTTCACTGCTTACCAATGTCCTTTACCAGGATCATGCATATACCTGCTCACAACTCCAACTGCATGTGAAATGTCGGGTCTCGTACACACCATAGCATACATCAGGCTACCAACTGCATTAGCATACGGAACTCGAGACATATACTCTCGTTCCTCATCTGTACTAGGAGATAAAGATGCACTGAGTTTCATATGAGGAGCAAGTGGGGTACTTACAGGTTTTGACTGCTCTGTAATGCCAAACCGCTGTAATACCTTCTTCAGATACTGCTTCTGAGTCAAACAAATCTTGCTTCTCCCTCTATCTCTGCTAATCTCCATGCCAAGGATCTTCTTAACTTCACCCAAATCTTTCATCTCAAACTCTCGATTCAACTGAGTCTTCAATTTTACAATTTCTTCAACATTCGTCGAAGCTATCAACATGTCATCAACATATAAGAGTAGATAAATGAAAGAACCATCACGTAGCCTCCGAAAATACACACAATTATCAAATTTGCTTCTTGTGTACCTCTGACCCATCATAAACTGATCAAATCGCTTATACCACTGTCTGGGAGATTGCTTCAAACCATAAAGCGATCTTTTCAGTTTGCAAACCAAATTTTCCTTACCAGCAACTCTGAATCCCTCTGGCTGAGTCATATAGATTTCCTCTTCCAAGTCACCATGTAAAAATGCAGTTTTTACATCCAATTGAACTAGTTCCATATTCATCTGAGCTACCAAGGCCAACAAAATTCTAATGGAAGAATGTTTCACAACTGGAGAAAATACCTCATTGTAGTCAATTCCTTCCCTCTGAGCGTAGCCTTTAGCCACCAACCTTGCCTTGTAGCAGATGTCATTCTTGTCAGGAAATCCATCTTTCTTTGTATATGCCCATTTGCACCCAATTGCCTTTTTACCCTTCGGTAGTTGAGCTAGCTCCCAAGTTTCATTCTTCTGAAGAGACTGCATCTCTTCGCTCATAGCTGTCTTCCACTCATCAACTTCAGAACATCTGACTGCCTCTCTATAAGTGGAAGGAACATCAGCATCTACAATTGGAAGTGCATAGGCCACCATATCAGCAAATCGAGCAGGTCTGCGAATCTTACGTCTTGGCCTATTAACTGCAATAGATTCTTGTTGCTGTTGGGGTTCCTGAGTAGAACCCTCACCATCATCTCCCAAATCCTCCTCTGTCACAGGAGTATCAACATCTGTCTCAACAGATCTAACTGGGTTCAATGTCGTTGTTTCAAACTCCACCTGCTGCTGAGTATGCTCCACCTGCTGTGGAGTACCATTCACCTTTGTCTGGTTTTCTGATTTCTTCAACATTGAAGACTCATCAAATGTCACATCTCTGCTGGATACAATCTTCCTCGAACTAGGACACCAAAGACGATATCCTTTTACTCCTAAAGCAAATCCCAAGAAAATCACTTTCTTGGCTCTAGGATCCAGCTTAGATTCTTTCACATGATAATATGTAGTAGAACCAAAAACATGTAAAGAATCATAATCAGAAACAGGTTGACCAGACCACACCTCTAATGGAGTTCTATCACCAATAGCAGCTGATGGTAGACGATTAATGAGATGACACGCATAAGTCACAGCCTCAGCCCAAAACTCTTTGCCCAACCCAGCATTGGACAACATACACCGAACTTTCTCCAGCAAAGTTCGATTCATGCGTTCTGCCACCCCATTCTGCTGCGGTGTACCTCTAACCGTAAAATGACGTACAATACCTTCATCTTGACACAATTTCAAAAACTGATCACTGCAATACTCACCACCATTATCTGTTCTGAGATGCTTGATCTTCTTGCCAGTCTGTGTCTCAATCATCTTTTTCCATTTAAGGAAAGCACGAAGTACATCATCTTTTGATTTCAAACAGTACACCCAAATTCTTCTGGAAAAGTCATCAACAAAAGTAACAAAGTAGTGCCTACCTCCCATAGATGCGGTTTTAGTAGGTCCCCACACATCTGAGTGAACATAATCAAGAATACCCTTAGTATTATGAATAGCGGTGCCAAATTTCACTCTCTTCTGCTTTCCCAGAACACAATGCTCACAGAAATCCAGCTTGCAGGTCTTTGCACCTTTCAATAAGCCTCGTTTCACTAAACTGAATAAGGCTTTCTCACCTGCATGTCCCAAACGCATATGCCACAGTCTCGTGATCTCTGAATCTGTATCATTATCAGAAACCATAGCAGCTGATCCAATAACCGTATTACCATTATAGTAATACAAGTTGTTCCTCCTAGTGCTTTTCAATACCACAAGAGCGCCTGAAGTGACCCTCAGAATACCATCTCGAATAGATATACCACAGCCTTTAGATTCTAAGGCTCCAAAGAGATGAGATTCTTCTTCAACTTCGGTACATACCGAACATCTGTCAGAACTCTAGTCAGTCCATCATGATTCCTCAAACGGATCGAACCTATCCCAGCAGTATGGCAAATATCATCATTGCCCATATACACAACTCCACAATCAAGCTCCTCAAACTGAAAGAACCAATCTCGATGTGGACACATATGATAAGTACAACCCGAATCCATAATCCACTCATCAGAAACAGAAGTGGATGGATGACCAACTAGACATATATCTGAATCACTATCATCCTCACGCTCAACAACACATGCATCAGAAACAGCCTTGCCCTTATCTTTCTTTTTCAACTTAGGACAATCTTTCTTCCAATGCCCTTTCTCACGACAAAAGGCACACTCATCTTTTCCTAATCTACCCCTCGACCAAGATTTTCCCCTTTTTCCTGGTTTTCTACTATGACTACGCCCTCTCACTGTCAATGCATCTACTGACTCATCCCTATGTTCCCTTTGGTCTTTCTTACGAATTTCATAATTCAACAAAGCAAAACAAACTTCTTCAAAGACAGTTTATCTTTCCCATGGATAAGAGTAATGCACAAATGATCTAATTCATCCGAAAGTGAGCCAATCAATAGCATAGCCTTAATTTTATCTTTGAAGGTTTCATCTAAGTTTAACAAATCAGCAATTAACTTATTAAACTCATCAATATGAGAACTGATGCTCGTACCTGGTTTCAACTGGAGACGAAACAATCTCTTCAATAGGTACAGCCGATTCTCATTGCTTTTCTTCATATATTTGTTCTCCAGCGCCTTCCACAATTTGCTTGCAGATGTCTCCTTCGTGAACAGATACTTTTGTTCTCTACACAAGCAAGAGCGAATCAACCCACAAGCTTTTATATTAAGCCTGTCCCAATCTCTTGCACTGATATCTTCTGGTTTTGTTTCTTCTAGAATAATATCCAAATCCTGCTGATACAACCCGTCCAGCACCTCACTCTGCCATAAGCCGAAATTATTTCAGCCATCAAATTTTTTAACATCTATTTTTGCATTTGTCACAGTTACTGTCTTTTCAGATACAGTCGACGATGAAGCCATTACTACCTCTCACAAATAAGCTCGATACACAAACACCAATAACCAAGCTCCAACAAACTATTATATTCAATAACTAGCAATCCAAAATCAACAGCCCAGAATAGTAGCAAGTGCTTCAAAGAAATAGCCACTAACTACCCAAAACCTTCGGCTCTGATACCAATTGTTATGCACAAGCGGAAACAATAACCAACAGAACAACCAAATGCACAACCACAACTATGCCAGATAATTGAATATAATAGCAACTAAAGAGGCAACCAATCAACCACAATGCAGAAATAGAAAACACACCAGGATTTAACGAGGTTCGGTATTAGTACCTACGTCCTCGGGCGCCGCTGAAGAAACTTTCCACTATCTTCAAAGAGAATTACAAACTTTTGGGCCACAATACAAATACCACAACTATTGGGTCAAACTGTAATTACCCAAATAATTGGACTAAACTATAATTACCCAAACAATTGGGCAATACTACAAATACCCAAAACAAAGAAGGGAAAAAACAAATATTACAAACTTTAAGGTCCTTACTAAAAGGCCCTTAAACTATGAGGTCTTATTAGTGAGACCTTACAAATAGAGGGGGGTGGAGGATATTTCACTTGGGACAATAAAATTTTCTCATATGGCTTCCTTTTATAAGGGCCACATGACACCCACATTTCACAACTTACCGATGTGGGATTCTTGATTTTCTTCATATGAGCCAAAACAACAAATATCACTAAACCTTAAACTTTGTTGGGATTTCTAGATCTATTCTGAATAAAGTAAAAGAAAACATAAGATTATGTTATTTGGTTAATGGATTGTGGAAGTTACGAATAACTGATAGATTTTGTTTTGCCCAGAAATTGGAAAGTTTATGCATGGAAGGCCTCCAACTGGACAACCGAGTGTGCGCTGGAATTTTCACTTGTTTAAGCGATGTAAAAGAATTGTTTATTAGGGAGTGTGGAGTGAAAGAAATAAAAGGTTTATGTAAGGATCCTACCCATATCAAAGGACTACAAAACCTTACCATTCTCTATTTTAGAAAATGCAGTCAACTGAAAATGAGAATACTGTTCATACGGAAGCCAAGGTACTACTTACTAATGATAATAATAATAATTTTACTTCCTTGTTCAATATTAATAAAATACATGTCGTACTCCATGCAAATTTCAGTTATTAATCGTACTCCGTTGCAGCCACCCAAAGAAGGCCGCAATGATGATTACGAGGGCACTATGGATATCAATTGCATTGGTTGTAAAGAATTGCAGGCAACATTACCACCATACATGGAAGATGGAACAGCTCACAACCCAAGGAATATCACCCAGCAGAAGCTAGGGAATGACATAATATCGAAAGTTGCATGTAATGTGGCTCTGTTTTATATTCACAACAAGAGAACAGGAATATCACCTGTTTTATATTATCAATTTTAGTGGTGGGATAGGTCGGTTAACCGATATCATTTCAATTTCAAAACAGAGAATGCTGATTATTGCTGACTAGATTTTTGATCCAAATCAGAGCTTCATCACATATCAATTAATAATTTTATTGATTTAATGTCTTTTCAGGTTCCAGTTCTCTCCATTACTTAGTCCAGAGAAGAACGGGACTTGTTTCATTGGAAGAACACTGTAGAAGAGACAAATCTGAGTATCTTCAATCTGAATGTTTTATTGAAGTGCTCCTGTCTTCGACTCGTTATGTTTTTTCGTTCCTCGTTATTTTAGGTCACATGAAACCTCTCTTATGCTAAACTTTGAAGCTCTGGTTCCCGTAAACTCATAACAACAAAAATGGCAGTTACTCAAGTTTTATTCATTTGCTAACTATACTTATTTCATGTTTCCTCCATGATGCTGCAGTGTTGATATATTATTACGTATGAGTGGGACAAACAAAAAGCTTAAAATTGATTCCTTTTCATTATTATATTACAAGTTGTCCCAGACAAAATTTGAATGCCCTACTTCTCCTTCTTCCCCTTCCAATTGCAACTTCATTTAATTAGAGCATCTACTTATGTATCTGCCATGCCCCTTCTTCTATGAAGACAAATGATGTTTTGGAAAGAAAGTTATTCAATTGGACTTTCTCATAATTAAAAACATGTATATCTCTGTTATTTCTTATAAAAAAGTTTTAGAATTAAACATATATCATGAAGGAAAGATAAGGGTATTATATCAAAACATTGGAAAATAGGAGCTTAAGTTTAATGTTTTAAATCAAGCTCTATTAATTTGATTCTCTTTAAAACTTTTCTATTCTAAAGCACAATTTAGAATTTTCTCATCTTATTAATGCTTCTTCAGCTATTCCATTGAAAATTCAACCTTGTTCCCAATGTACTTTAGTCTTTAAATAATGCTATGGTTTCTTAACCTATCTGTTGAGTCAACCATAAACTAAGAATATAAAATTGTTTCATAAAAAACGACTGATGTTTTAGAAATAGGGTTATCAAACTTGACTTCGGATTCTTGCCCATTCGGATGTTTCTTGCAAAGGGTTTATTGACAATGATGTTTTGTTGATTTCCAGCTCTAAATATTTTTACAGAATAGAAAATGTCTATAAAATATTTGTCATAATGCTGTATCATATACCATGATTTTGGTTCGTTGTCCCAAGTAATCAATTATACTTAATTGTTTAATAAGTAGTTACATCCACAATCATGAATTTGAAAGATTGTGAAACTTCCCATCTAAATCCTACTGAAATTGTTTTATTATGTAACCCCTCACATGATACATTTGATGAATCTAAATAAGTTCTCTCACTTAGTAGTCTCATCATGAGGCTACAAAAGCAGACAATTTCTAGAAAGGAGAGAAAGAGTCAGCTATAGATTGAATTAAGCGAATAAGATTTCTCAGAAGAAAGACCTCCCCACTTTTACCTTTGGCTAAACTTACGAAAACTCTTGCGTTTTAACAGAAGCTTCTAAAGTAATTTATGAAAACAGGAAGAGATATCAACGAACACCAGCCTTCCCTTGGAAGGGACTTGAGATCTTATGCAGCCTTCATCCTCAAATCCTCCTCAACATTCTCTACTACTCCAAAGAAAAAGCGATGTCCCGATTGTTCTACATCGGATTCACCTTTGCTCGCTTGGTGCCACATGCTTACGATCTTTATAGGGCTCACAAATATGTCAAAGATTTTGACGGGTCATAAATATGAGAAAATCTGGCAACAGATTTCTACTCCAATGCTTGGGATGCCACTATCCCCTTTGTGGGTACGATTTTGGCTGCAATTGTTGACTTCCAGCAATGCTTTGGTGGTCTTTGTTTTCTTCTGTGGAGATTCGTGGAGTTGGAGGCAGCATATGAGAAGCTACCAGTGGCCTGTGAAGAATAGATGCTGGTACTACCTGGTGACTTGAAATTTACTAAATGTTGTGGTAATCTGCTGACACAGCTTAAAAGGCTCTATGAGGAAAAGTTTCTATTTATGTATATGAAAACAGAGAAACAGTTACATCCTAGCTGCTACATGTAGAGCATCTAGAAAATTATTACATCAGCCAATAAGACTAGAACACATGTCAACTACTGAAAGGTTCCAAGCAGAGGATAAAACAAAATTTCACAAATTTAATAAATGTTAAATACACATAATTATCTAATTATGCTAGACTAAAACGATGCTCCACTCTCCAAGCTCATACAATGATGCTCCACTCCAAGCTCATACGCTGCTCCATTCTCCAAGATCTGCAAGGTGAGCGTCCTTAACATCCCCCCTTAAACTGGAGGGCACCTCAGGGACTCCCAGTTTGCTTTGGAAGTGACTGAACTAATGAGCTGTTAGTGGCTTGGTAAGACAATTTGCAACTTGATCACATGATGGGACATATGGTACATCTAGTAGTTTTTGAAGGACTTTGTCACGCACAAAGTGGATATCAATCTCTATATGTTTAGTTCTAGCATGATACAGTGGATTAGAGGCTAAGTTGCATAAAGAAGATTGAAAATGAAGTTTAGATAAGAGAAATTATAACTAGGTTATCTCAGCAACAGCTTGAGCAAGAGCCCGATACTCTGACTCTGTGCTAGACCTAGAAACCATGGACTATTTCTTAGAGTGCCAGGAAATAAGAGTATCATCCAGAAAAATGCAATAACCACCAATGGATTTCTATCTTTAGTGTTGCAAGCCCAATCTACATCAGAAAATCCTATTATATTAATGTTTTCACAAGGCTTGATATGAAGACCGAAGGATTTGGTGCCTTGGAGATATCAGAGAATCCTTTTTACACCCTGCTAGTGCACAATTTTGGGTGTTTGAAGGGATTGACTAAGTTTGTTCACACTATAGGCTATGTCAGGCCTAGTGTGAGCGAGGTATTGCAAAGCTCCCACTGTACTTCTATAGAGAGTAGGATTCGAGAAGCATTCAAAGTCTACTAGTGACTGATTTCTGCAAGTAGTCGCTAGAGTTGAGCATGCTTTTAAATGTTCAAGCTTGATCTTCTTTAATAGGTCAAAAATGTACTTGGATTGAGTAAAATACATTCCAGTGGCATCCTTTCTTACCTCTATTCTAAGAAAGTAGTTTAGTTCTCCCAGGCGTTTGAGAGCATAAAGCTTGTTCAATTCGAAAATGAGAGATTGCACAGTTTGGGAATTGTTCCAAGTAACTAGGATATCATCCACATAAATAAGGATGAAAATTAGTGTCCCTGAATCCTTGAGAATAGTGATGAATTTGACTTTGAATTTGAGAATCCCCAGTCCAGCAAAGTGGTTTTCAATTTGTCAAACCAAGCACTTGGGGCCTATTTAAGGCCATAGAGAGCTTTGTGTAGCTTACACACATAAGTAGCTTTTGTGGAGTCAACAAAACCTTCAGGTTATACCATATACATTGACTCATCCAAATTGCCACTCAAAATGCATTGTTGATATGTAGCTACCTTATTCTCCAATTTCTTGCCACAGCCAATGTCAAGATCGCCCTTATTGTTCCTTGCTTTACCATAAGACTATATGTCTTAGTATAATCGATCCCAAGAGTTTGGTGAAAGCCTTTGGCTACCAGCCTGACTTTATGTCTATGAATAGTGCCATCATTATTAATTATGAGTTTGAAAATCCATTTATTTCCTACTAGTTTATATTGAGAAGAGTATGGAACTAAACTCCAGGTCTTATTTCTTACCAAAGCCTTATATTCTGCATCCATTGCCTTTTTCCGTGCAGCTAACTTCATGGCTTCTTCAACAATGCTAGGTTCTATGTTGTCATTGCCAGAACCCTGTATGTCTTTAGAGTTATAGACCTTGGGTTTGATGATCTCTCTTAATCTTGTGATCATGGGATGGCAAGGAGCTTTGGCAACTGATATTATAGATAAAGATTGTGTTTTTTCATCAATTTCAACTTGTGGTGAATGTGATCTATTTGGTGAAGAGTATGGTGATCTATTGGGAATAGTGGTTTGTGATCTATTTGGAGAAGGTACAAGTCAAGTATTATAGTCTGTATTGGTATTGAGCTCTCCCAATGGAGTATTTTCACCTTGTGGAGCTGCATTGGGAGAGTTTTGAGGAGCCAAACTGTCCAGGTGTGATGAAGATTCAAGCTCCTTGCTGTTAGAGTTTCTACTTGTCCATTTATTAAGTATAGGAAAAGTAAAGCTTATTGGAGGCGTGATGGAGAGTTGTGTGTTTTGATTGGTTCTAGTGTTAAGAAAACCTATTTTAAAGGGGAATTTTGTTTCATTGAAGATCACATGCCTCGTAGGACTTAGACACTTGAACCCTTTGTTAGACTCATTATATCTTAGAAATACACATTTGACAGAGTGGAATTGGAATTTGTGGTTTTGATGAGGCCTTAGGCATGGGAAGCATGAGCATCCAAAGGTTTTTAAAGAATCATAATCTAGTTTATGATTGAAAACTTTTTTCCAAGGTGAGATTTCATTTAGGATAGGAGTAGGAAGCCTATTAATAGTCTAAACTACTGTGTGGAATGCCTCCCACCAGTACTTTAGAGGCATACTTGCATGTGCAAGCAAGGTAAGTCCCATCTTGACTAAGTGCCTATGTTTTCTTTCAACTTTTCCTTCCTACTAATGAATATAAGGACAAGCAATTCTGGTTTCTATTCCCACTACAAGAATTTTGTTTATATATGTCACTTTAAAATTTGATTAAATGCCGGTTCATAGAAAATCAGTTAGTTATATAAAAGTCAAACCCGCTTGTTTTAATAGGTGTCCCTTGACAATGTCCTTAAAATTACACCCGTGTCATTCATATATAAATAAGCTAAAATTTTCCTCTTCTTTTTTCAGCCCTAATTTAGAAATCCCGCCCCTCTTTTGCATATACCCTTGAATCCCTAATCTCTTACCTTATGAAATCCCAAATCTCTCTACTCCAAAAGCCCTATTCTCATGGAATCTCTAACTCAACCATTTCAAAATCCATCGACTCGTTGAATCCGTAACTTACTAGGGGAAAATCTCTAAGTAACCTGTGCGTTCCCTGCCGTCTTTGCAGCAAGCCTACGATTTCTGCCCACTGCTCCCTCGTCAGCTTCAGACTCTTGTTCGGTTATCTCACCTAATCCTTCTGCATCTTGGCCATTATAGGTATTCCTCCCTCATTTCATCTGTTGTTTACTATACTACAAAAAATTGGGTCATACAGCACCCATTTGTGGCGGCATTTATAGCCCCTCGCCTCGACGTAGATGTGGTTTCTCTTTGTAATCTATTAACCACTTTAAGCCTTTTCATTTTTGTTCAATCACAGAGATCAATTTTGCCCTAGAAATCAATTTCATCTTATCTACAACTGCATTTCTTTGTGTTTCAATCTCATTTGCATCTCATCTCATCTAAACTGTGTTTCTCTACATTTCGATTTCATTTGCCATATCAATTTCGCAAAACAGCAGTGCATTTGAGATTATGGTGTAGAGACCATCACAGGGACTGCTGTTACTATGAGATTGTGGTGCGTTTCGCTAGCTAAGATTGTGTTTCAGCTATAATTTTGCATGGTTATTGAATTTTGTTTTCTGATTTTTCTCAAACTGAGATTGTATTAATTTCACTGAGATTGTTGTCTTGTTAGCTGAGATTGTGTATTTTCTCTTATAGTTAATTTGGTTTCAAAATTTTGTGGTTGATTGCTAATGAGAATCTTGTTGCTGTGCATATTTTCTGAGAATTTTTCGATTGCCAATGAGCTCAGTTTGGCTTTTGTATACTGCAGTATCTTAGCTTGGGTTTTTATACATTGTAGTGTCTCTATTCAGTTTGGGTTTTTTGTATATTGCAGTGTCTCTGTTTGGGTTTCGTACAATCATCAACAAAATCATATAAAATGTAGTTATGCAAACCTTAAAAGAGACACTAGCTGATCACTCACATTTCTCAACAGATACCTACGACACACATGCACACATATATACATGCACTTATCAACTCTTAGTACTGACTTCATTCTTCTCTTACACAATAAAAGTATGCTTTGCCATTATCAGTATCTACTAGCGTCCTCTGTTTGTATCTTTATGTGTATATAACTATCTCTCTCTCTCTCTCTCTCTCTCTCTCTCTCTCTATATATATATATATATATATATATATATATATATATAAAGAAAATACGATGTAAAGCATTGAAAGCAACTTTCTCTCCATTATATACAGGAGTACTGACATATATTAATTAAAAAATATGAAGTTAAACACATATGTAGAAATAGTAATTAATATACATATATATATATATATATATATATATTGCTGATAATTATTTTTATTGTAGTGTTTACAATTAAAACTAAGACACTGGTTGACAGTATATAGTTACTTTTACTGCACATAGTGAGAGAATGACAGTAATTTTACTTATTATTCTGATAATGCTCATCGGTACTCACCACACCAGTTGATCACTTACACTTCTCGTCACTGATAATTCATTTTTTAATGTAGGATCTATTGATTTGAAGTTAAACTTTGGTCAATTGAACTATTAAAGTCGAACTGTCAAGGATGGTTGGAGTTTGAAGTAGTGAAGTGAATAGGTTTTTTTTGCTTGTTTTAACTGTTTGATAAAATGTCTCAGTGAACATTAAGAAGTACTGACTGGTAATAGTTTAACATCGAGAAGTCTCTTTAACTTTGTTGTTTTGTACATGGTGAACTTCTAAAGCTTGAAATCTGATTCTTTGTATATGAAAGGACCGACTATATATAAATCAAACTCCCTTTTTTTTGGTTTGAAACGACTATATGTACATCAAACTCTCATATGTATATATGTATATATATATATATATATATATATATATATGAAACGACTATATATATATTTGTTTATTAATTTTTGAATTGTGGTTACTGGGACTGTATATGAATGTTTACGAATATATTTTACCTTACTTATCATATCCCAGATATTAGGTTCTCGTCTTAAAAGACCTTTCTGTTTGGCTTCATGAAGAGACAAAAATGAAAACTCATAAAATATAAAAATCAATAAACATATTGGTTTTTTAACTCTTTTATTTTCTGTTTTATTAGTACAATGTGCAACATAGGATTTAAACTTAGGACATACTTGATAAGATATACCAAAGAAAAAAAAAAGTACAGGAAGCTGGGAGAAACTTGCTAAAATATATAAAATTTGTTAAATATTCATGTAATTTGTAATCATATAAGGTATTTGCTGCTTGTGTTGTGATGCTTTACTTTGGAAGAGAGGCTTGCTCTACCTGAACTGAGAGGCTGCAGGGAGGCTTGCTTTGTTTCAAATGGATAAAGATGTTTGTAAAAGTTTGCTGCAATGCTGGATAAAAATATTAGTTAGCTTTTAGACTGCTGTGCTATGCATGCTTGGCTTGTTCTTTAACTTTGATTTATTTTTTTTTCTCAGACAAGTAATTAGAGTGCTTTTCTGTTACCTGTCAAGCTTCTTAGCTTCAGTTATCAAAACTAAAAGCGATCGAAGAAAAAGAGATTCTAACTTGCACCAGTTATGCAGGAATATTGAAATGCTTTTAGGTACCTTATGCATCACGAAGTTGGACAATGCAAGTTCTATTCTCAATTATTCTTGCTTCTTGGTGATCAGAGACTTTGCTAAGTTCTAGAGTTACTAGCTGAAGCATGTTTCCAGCATAAAACATATTTGGGTATGATCGTTGAACTTCATTATTTATAACTTCTGTTATTGATTTTGTTCTATTTTAGCTGTACAACATTTCTTTAATTCTTCTGCTTTCAATTTTATTTAATTTTACTTCCAAGATTAGGTGGAAGTAATTTTTGTAGTTATCTGTCTGAATTGCTGAAAATACATAGAACAGAAGGCAAGATAGCTTTTAAGTGATCCAAACTATTTATTTTAAGTGCTTTGATTTTGTTTCAAAGTTGGCCCGTTTCATCTCTGTTTCCTCTGTTTTCACGTGTTTTCAAGTGTTTTCACATGTTTGGTGCTTTTATTGTTCTTATCATGATTTTTTGATTGAATGCATTGCACCTCATACTTGTGAATATGGAAATTTTTTCTTTTTGGTGCAATATAATCTTCAAATTTATATTCACACTGTTATTAAACTTTTAACTTGCAAGTGCACTTAATTACTGATAGGCACGTTCCTTTCTTCACTCATTCACATTTATTTGTCACATTTGTGAGTTTGCTTAATTGCACTGCGAATACCTTATTCAGTGAATACCTTAGCTGGAGGACTCACCCCACTTTATATATAGGAAGTTTTAGAAATGGTTGCAAAACATGAGTAACCACATAAAGATACATATCTATAGTAATGAGTTAATATTTAGTTTCTCTGGGATAATATTCCATCTTATTGTCCTTGGATTACTTAAAACTGTCCTCAAATTCGTGTTAATGTTTAATAACTCGATTGAATCCCATGTTGTTAAGCCAAGCATGACAATTGGACTTATAAGCACTTGGACACCTTTTTTAACAAACTATTTTTTTAGGGTGAGTTCTGCTTAATGTGTGGGTAACCGAATGACGGCTATTATGAGGAAACTGTTATTAGCTCAACATCAAAGTAATGTGAAATCTAGAATTAATATATGCATCTTAATTTCTTTAGTTATTTGAATTGGTTGTTAACTTTTACATTTCCTTTACAGGAAAGTTTATGCAGTGAATGTTGTTGGCGTGCTCCCAGATGAGCTATGGAATTTGACTTTCCTCACAAATCTATAAGTTCAATTTCATATTTCTATATGTGCTTGCTTGAATGTGCATTATTATTGCATTACTAGTAAGCTAATTGAGTTTGAGGGTATAGCAGACCTGTGTGCTATTTGGATTATCTGTTCTTAAATTGATCTTATTCTTTTCTGCTTGTAACAGGAACTTGGCCCAAAATTACTTGACAGGTTCTGTGTCATCATCCATCGAAAATCTAACTGCCATGCAATACCTGTAGGCTGATCTAAGATTCTGATTTGAACTCATGGGATATGTCAAGTCTATTGCAACATTTACTGACGTTTTTTTTTTCTTATTATGATCAGGAGCCTTGACATTAATGCATTATCAGGGGAGCTTCCGAAAGAACTTGGATTGCTTACTGATTTAAGAAGTTTGTGAGTGCAAAGTTTCCTTTATTTTTGTACTCTTAATTTTATTTTTATAAGTACTTTTTTTTAGACAAATGTAATTTTGACGATTTGAACTGAAGTACTAAATCCATGGGACTGTTGTTCATTGATTTTCTAATTTTGTAGAGGTATTGGAACAAACAACTTTTCCAGTCCTCTGCCGTCTGAGCTTGGTAATTTGACGAAATTAGAGCAACTGTAAGTTCTTATTGACTTCTAGTTTCATTTTCAATGCGAAATTCTGCATTTACATATTGAGCATTCATCCAGGACCATATTTTTACAAGAATGCCAAAGATGAAATTCCCAATTGGATATGCGTTAGCTTTAAATTCTTATATGCATGTACCCCAACAATCTTGAGGTTTGATAGAGACAATGCCTATATAAATTTCTTTCTTGGGGAAGTTAGATCTCTCCAATTACTATGAGAGGCTTTAATTATATAATACACGTAGCTACCAGGATACTGCAACTGTCTAGAGATTTGTGACAAAATATTTCGATAAACCAAATAGCTGATAGTTACTACACAAGATTCTACTACTTTTTTCTGTTCTCCTAGTTGATAGTGGCTTCTGTAGAATAAAAGATACTCGATATTGATGGAATTCTTGAAAATTATTTACCTTGACAGTTATCTTGATAGTTCTGGATTTAGTGGTGAGATTCCTTCAAGCTTTGCTAATCTGCAGAGCCTTCAAACTGTGTAAGTACTTCTTGACATGTAAATCACTAACTAAAAAGTTCCCCTTTAGATGCTCTTCTGCTGAATTGAAACGTGGCTTGGCTCAAATCCTAAACAAATATTCTTATTGCTCGCAGGTGGGCTTCAGACATAGAACTTACAGGAAGGATCCCTGACTTTATAGGGAATTGGTCCAAGCTTACTTCCTTTTGAGAAAATAATATTAATCTTTTTTCTTCACTTTGTTTTCAGCCAGCCTCAAGTTTCTCACATTCAAGCTTTCTCCACTGCGAATTTCATTTCAAGCACTGCTTGTTATACTGTTTGAAATTTAGAAGATTTAAGTGATTTGCTGTAAATTCTACATGTTATTGCAGGAGGTTTCAAGGAAACTCTTTTGAAGGGCCAATACCATCATCTTTTTCCAATCTAAATTCTCTGACAGAGTTGTGAGTGTCGGCCTGCCATTAGTTCTGATTATATATTTATTTTCAATATTCAATGCTAATATCTCATGAAATATAAAAAACGTAGGAGAATAAGTGATGTATCCAACATGAGCTCGACACTGGCATTTATGAGGAATATGACATCATTAAGTACCTTGTAAGGCAACACTGTCAATAATATGATGTGTTCAAGTACCAAAATGCTCTTTTTCTCCCTCCTATTTGATTGATCTTGAATGTTCGTAACATGTACCAGAGAACTAAGGAACAACAACATTTCTGATTCAATTCCATCTAATATTGGTGAATTCCATAGTTTGCAGCATCTGTAAGTTGTTCCTTAATTTGATGGTTGATTATTTGATCACATGCCGAGTTGGTTTTGTAATATTAGCGTAGTTTAACTAAATTCTTAGTTCCTTTCTTTTATTTGTTTTCTTTGTTACTTTTTCTCTGTAGCTAGTTTTCTTTATATTATAAGTGTGTTAATGTAATATTATCTCTCCAGGGATTTGAGTTTCAATAATCTAAGTGGACCGATTCCTGAGTTGCTTTTCAATTTGAGTTCATTGCAGCTTCTGTAATTTTCCTATCTCTGCTTTCTTGTGCCATTTTCCTCCCAATATAGACTTCCTATTGTACTGAAGCATGTATTACTGCTTTTGTACTCAGGTTTCTTGGAAATAATAAGTTAAATGGTAGCCTACCTGCAGAAAAAAGTGCATCTCTTGTCAATATGTGAGATTTTTGAGATATTTGTATCAATCTGATTACACCACTCGTGGAAAAAATTGGTGTTCAAAAATTAGTAGTTGTATTGTATAGCTAACATTCTTCTCATCTCATGCTTGCAGAGATGTTTCCTATAATAATTTATTAGGCAGCTTTCCTTCTTGGATCAATGAAGGAAATCTACAAATGTAAGTCTTTAAATTATTTTAAATGTACTTTAGATATTAAACTTCCCATTTTTTAGTTCAATGTGTTCTTTTTTTTGGTTTAATATTCTATTCACTTTCAAATCAACATATTCTGCTGGCTATTGAGTAACTTCTATCCAACAATCATGCAAAATTTCCATTTCTGGCAAAAAATTAACTGTTTATATTTTCTCAATGATGAAACTGACATTCAGATTTATGGGTGCCATTGCAGTAACTTAGTTGCCAACAACTTCACACTTGATAGTTCTAACAGCAGGTGATTATCTGGTTTATAGTTTTGTTGTAATGCTTGAAACCCTCAATAATGATGTGACTGTAACTTGCATTCATTTATTACTTGTACTGCAATCTGAATACTAAACTAACTTGAGTTGTTGACTCCAATACTATTTTAACATGTTGATCTGTCAAAATCAATTTGAAAAGCTTTCACATATCCTTACTTTAAACTTTGGTTTGGTCGATATATACTTTTGACCCAGTCATTCCTTATTTTTCTCTTGCCACCATGTTGTTGCACGTGTAAACATGTTTCGTGCTTCATATATGTTTTTTTTTTTTTTTGATCAGTTTCCCTTTCATCATCTTCTGCTGTTGTGTAATATAATTAAGCGATTAGTAGATGAGAAGGAAATGTAATGAGCCAACTCAATTACTAAGAAAGAAAGAAGGAAGATCATTGGAGAAGAATTAGAAAAAAAAAAAAAAGAATATCAAAGTAGTTCGTCAGAGCAAATAGAAAACATAATGCCACTCATTTTTAATTTTTGTTGTTTGAAGTTCTAGTTTCCCTCTGTAAACAGTTTGTGCAGGAATTTAGGAATGGAATTCTGAGACATCATTGTTGACAATGATATGAAATTCAAAATCAAGTATTTAAATAATTGCAATCTGTCATAGTTGTTTCTTAAGGGGTTCTGTGAATGTTTTTTCTGGAATCTTGTTGCAGTTTATGTTAATTAAGTAAATAATATCCTTATTTTGTACTTGCTGTCGGACTTAATTTCTAAGCTCACATAAATTCATTCCCTTCTTCCCTCAGTGTTTTGCCAAATGGGATCAACTGTCTCCAACGCAATTTTCCTTGCAATCGAGGCTCTCCCATCTGTAAGTACAACATCTTCAATTCATGGTTTTGAGAGTCAAATGCAAACATAGTAACTATATTCAGAAGAAATAAGGATCTACTATGGTATGACCTTATCTAGGAAGAGTACCATAGATGTTATAAGACAAAATTTTGGTCAAGCATATTTGCTTATCCTTAGATTAGTAGATTGAAAACCCTATTAGGGCTTTGTTTGAAAAGTAGCTATATTGTTATGCAAATTCTAGCTTTGCTGTTAAGTGTGGTGGTCCACCAATCAAATCTTCTAATGGTATTGAGTATGAGAGGGATAATGAGACTCTTGGTCCAGCAACATATTTTGTGACTGACACAAACAGGTGGGGAGTTAGCAATGTTGGATATTTTACTGGGACGAATAATCCACAATATACAATTTCTTCTTCGTCTCAATTCACAAATACTCTAGACTCGGAGCTTTTCTAGACAGCACGAATCTCTGCTTCATCTCTAAGATACTATGGTTTAGGCCTTGAAAACGGAAACTACACTGTGACCCTTCAGTTTGCAGAATCAGCTATTTTAGATACTAACAGGTGGGAAAGTCTTGGAAGGCGTGTTTTCAATGTCTACGTTCAGGTATGCATTAATCCTAGATCAATATCTCCCTGCAACAGCATGACATACATCATAATTCACATAAGTTTATGCTCAGGTTGAAGGATGAATGAAGGGCTACAAATGTGTTCTTCTATCTAAAAATGTTTCTCCTTTTGACTACTTCTGGCCTTTCTGTTTCAATGTTTTAATCTATTTCTTCCAGGGCGATCTTGTTTTAAAAGATTTCGACATAAAAAAAGCAGCAGGTGGAGTCTCTAAGAGAGCTGTTGAGAGAGAATTTAAGACTTGAGTATCAGAAAATTACTTGGAAATCCACTTGTTTTGGGCAGGGAAAGGGACTTGCTGTGTTCCTGCCCAAGGTACATACGGGCCTTCTATTTCAGCCATCAGTGCCACACCAAGTAAAACAAGTGCCATTTTTTAAAAATTTATTTTTAATAGATGAAATTTCCTTACACTACGATATCAAGTCGTAACTACTAAGCTTTGATACAGATTTCACACCTACTGTAAGGACGCCGACCACTGAGAAGAATAGAACAGGTTTGATTGTGGGGATTGTTGTTGGTGTTGGGGTAGCAAGCTTTCTCTTAGTTCTTGCAATTTTCTTCTTTGTGCGAAGAAGAAAAAGGCAACACACTGATGATGAAGGTAAAGCAAAGATAGTTCCATATATTCATGTTATCACTGCTGTATTATTTATCATATTTTCCAGCTAAGAAAATACTGCAGCTTGCCTGATTTAGGTTGTAGTCAATTGTCAATGTTATAATTGGGGTCGCATGTTATATCTTGTAATCAATGTAAAATGTTTGAGAGGGTAGCTACATAGCTTAATAAGTAAACTAACCATGGCTCAATAAAGCCGAGGTGCATAGGGAAAGGAACAAACTAAAGTCCATTTGTACTCATTTTAAAAGTACTCATTTTCTCATATATGATCATTCTTTCTTTCTTATATATGATCATTCTTAAAATATCTTCAAATGGCATCATTTAGTTTGTTCTTTTCATATATCTTAACTCCATCTTCTGCAATGTCTTTATTTCAGAAGTTAGATTTATACATTCAGCTTCTTTTAAGAAGTGAATTGTACCCTTCCACGGGTTTTCAAAAGCTGTCCATGGCAAACGATTGCTGATAAATTTGATCCAAACTTCTGCTGTGTTTTAGGTTTATGCAGTGGCTTTTGAAGATATGGACTCACTAACTTTTGGCGCTCCCAGATTTCTTCACCATTTGATGGATCCTAGCTCAAGAAAAGTGCCTGTCATGGAGTTTGAAGTGGCAAAGGTACATTGAACACGATTTGGTTGCTTGAGTGTTTATTTCATTGTTCTAAGGATGATTTTCTTTCAAATTTTGGAGAAACTGAATCTTACTATGGACCAATTTATTGACTTGTGTATACTTTCAGGTTGTGATTATTGTGATAGCATTCGAGGTACACGGGATTTTATTTAGAGTTAGTGTTAGTCTGTTCTTTTCTATTTTTGAGAATTATTGATTTAAAGTACAATAATCCAAGCTTTTTTTTTTCTTCTCTTTTATAAATATCCCAATGTAGGTATTGGTGGACAGACTGCTTTAAAGCTCATCCGTCAACATGGCTCTATAGAGAATATAATGCAGAACATAAATAAAGAGAGGTCTTTAATTCTTTCAGCTTGAAAGTAGTTTCCATTTCTTGCAATTGCTGTGGTGTAAAATGGTATTTATGTTAAATTGTTGAATGTTGTAATTTGGAGGTTTGATTGTCTTATTTTGCTGGTTAGATTGTGGCAGAGAAACGTGTTGCATGTGCAACTTCTTTCATACAATTTTGTGCTTGACTTTTCCCTTTAGTTGAAATTTCTGCCCTTGTCATTTATGGTTGGGGAAATATAATGAGTTGATGATGGATAACCCTAAAATCTATATTGTATTGCAATGTGTTTGACACTTTGAAGCTTGCAATAGGGCTCATAACATGTTCCAACCATTTCATCTCCCATCATTTTACAGCAAAATAATATTTAAAATATATTTTGCTCCCTCACTGTCTCATATATATATATATATATATATATATATATAAAATACTGGGTTGATGCAAGCAAGGGGCCGGTATCAACCCAGTATTATATATTTCTAATAACAAATACATATCGGTTTTAAACACTCACATATAATACTGGGCTGGGCCGGAGTCAGCCCAGTAACAACAAATACATGTCGGTTTTAAACACTCACAATATAATACTAGGCTGGGCCGGAGTCAGCCCAGTATTAACAAATATATGTCGGTCTATAACACTCATACAAATATATGTCGGTTCTTAACACTCACATACTGTTAGAACAACTTGTCGGTTCTGAACTCTCATCTTATGTAGCCAAATACATGTCAGTTTTTACCAGACAAGAGACCGACAAAAAGGAATGGACACAAATTTGTGTCGGTTTGACCAACCGGCATGTATAGAATACACGTCGGGTCCATAAATGTCATATTGAAACCGGCATGTATACATATATATGAGGGTGGAAAACCAACATATATGGAGAATTTTCTTGTAGTGTCCATTTTGATTAAGGAAATCAGTAAATGCTCTAAACTCTTCTCCCTAATCTAATTTTAAGCCTTTAATTTGCCTTTCAAGGTTTTTTCTCAACATAGGCTTTGAACTTTTTAAAAGTTGATAATGCATCTGATTTGTTTTTGAGTGGACAGATCCATGTGAAACTATTATAATCATCAACAAAATTGATATAATATCTATATCCTAAACTAGAAGCAATAGGGGTTGGCCCCCAGAGATCTGTATGTATCAAGTCTAAAATTTACTGTTTGATTGTTTAAAAGGTAGTGCATGAGATTTCTCAAATTGATAAGCATCACAAAAGCTCAAGATTTCATTAATCTCAAAAGATTTGTTACAGCTTTTCAAGACTTGATTCAAAATTTTGGTTGAAGGATGCCCAAGCTTTCTATGCCATATATCAGCTTGATACTCATTTGAGATATCTTTAGTAATTGACACAGACAGATTATTAGGTTTAACATACTAACTCTAAGATGACTTGACACAAACGAAACTAAAGGAAGGTTTATATAAGGAACTAGGCTCATTAACACTAGAGACTATAGGAATAGTAGCAAGATAACACTTTGATAGTTTCTTTTCTCTATGAGTTTTCAAGTGACTTTTGGAAGACTTGGAGCCCGGACAGATTTGATAAAGTCCTTCCTTAACTCTCTCTTGCAGCAGCACCTAGTGAGTGAGTTTGTCCTTCACAACATAAAAGTTAGAATGAAATTATATAAATACTCGATTATCTTTGGTATGTTTAGATACACTTAACACGTTTTTGGTAATCTTGGGCACACACAGAATGTTTTTCAACTTTAGCATTGACTTAGCTGCAGGTAAATGCAAGTGTCCAATATGTGTGATTCTTAGTTTACTTCTATCACCAACTGAGAGAGAATTCTTACCACTGTATTAACTCCTGGTATTGATGATATTTCGCTCAGTAGTCACATGATTAGTTGCCCCACTATCTGCATACCAGACTTCATCAGCAACTGAATCTGGTGTGGCAAAAAAAGCTTGCTTGGTAAGGTTCTGTTAAGGGAATCCTTTCTGTTGAGGAGTATTTTGTCTTTGAAACCCCTGCCTGTTGTTATTGTTTCTACCTCTATTTAAGGATCCCATGTAATTGAAGTTACTCATATAAAAGAAGATTGATGTAGGGTGTCCAATCTTACACAAATCTGGCATATTAGTATAGTATTCCCAAATTTACCTCCTCATTTTCCTATTAGATTATTGCTATTTGAACCTCTGTCCAAGCCTTGATGTGAGCTTTTGTTGCCACCCTGCTTGTAAGAGTCTCTAGAATTCTGATTATGTTTCCCAAAAACAACATTTGCAGAGGCTTGATTAAGACTGAGATATGCTAAAGTTGTTAAGTCTCAAGCCTATTTTCAAAACTGAGTGGAGTGGCTTGTAATTCCTGCCAAGAGATCTCATCTTTGGACTTAATCTGAACTACAATGAGAGTGTAGTCAGCATCAAGACCCAAGGTGATAAAAGAAACCAAGTCATTCATCTCAATTGGACTTGTCTGCAATTTTCTTCATGTTTGTAAAGAATTCACTGATCTTTAGTGAGCCTTTCCTAGAGTTTTGAAGGTCAAATCGAAGATTCAAAATCTTAGATTTATTTTTAACTCCACATAATTGTTCAAGTGCCTTCCAAAGATTAAATGAAGATAAGGTTTGTCCTATTAACTGAGCTGCAATTTCATTTGTCACTGACCCAAGTAACTAGCCTGCTAGTAGACTATCAGTAGACATCCACTATTCATACTCTGGATTTGATTAGAGCTAGGAGCTGGCACCATCTTCAGATGTTGAAGAGATTGAAATGAACTCGGGTGGGCAAGGCTTGGTTCCTAGAACAAATCCTTCAAGTTTGTAGCCATGGAGAGTAAGGAGAACCATATAGCTTTCCATCTAGTGAAGTTATCCTCATCTTACTTGATGGGAAAAGATTGGTTTAGAGAGTTACCAAATGGTGAATTCCCATTGAAGAGGGTAGCTCAAGAAAAGGAGCCTGAGGCACTACTAGTAGTGCTTTTATCAACTGAGCGAGTACTCATGGCGTTAGCCTTAGGTGCTCTAATACCAACTTGAAATTCACTGAATGTTATGGTAATCTGCTCACATACCTCAAAAGGCTCCACAAGGAAAAGTTTCTATTTATGTATATGAAAACAGAGAAACGGTTACATCCTAGCTGCCAGGTATAGAGCATCTAGAAAATTATTACATTAGCTAATAGGACTAGAACACATGTCAAATAGTAGAAGGTTCTAAGTAGAGGACAAAATAGAATTTAAAAAACTTAATAAATGTTAAATACACATAATTATCTAATTATGCTAGACTAAAACGATGCTCCACTATCCAAGCTCAGACGCTGCTCCACTCTCCAAGCTTCGCAAGGTGAGCTTCCTTAACATGGTGGAATATCCTTGTAAAATATGTTTTATAATTTGCCGGTGGAAAGCTCTAATGTTGATTAAGTATTGTTGATTCCTCCCAGTATTGTAAAAAATTTCAATTACTACGTGATTGGAGAGGTAAGAAATAGTTGCATGTAAATGTTAAAGTTTGTTCAAGCTTTGTGCCTAGCTACTTATATGTCTCCCAGGCGAAAATACTATTAGATTTCCTGTAATCAGTGATGGAATTTTTGTTGAAAATCAATACACAATAATTTGAAGAAAAAAAACTCACTCTTTTTATTTCTTTATTTTTTGAATTCCACACTCTTAAAAATAAATAAGAAAAAATACTCTATTTATATAGTACTCATGATAATCCTAATTCTTCTATGAATATAAATCCTAATTCTACTTGAACTCAACTTTAATTCCCAAACAAAACTTAAATTCTAATACAAATAAAGTTTATCTCCAACACCCCCCCTTAAACTTGATTTGTTACACCAAGTGAATCTCTAATTCTAATGAAGTCTTCATGCTTGAGTGGCTTGGTGAATATGTCTGCAACTTGATCTTGTGACTTTATGTACTCCACTTTCACTTCTCCTCTTGTGATGCAATCTCGTATGTAATGGTAACGAGTATCAATGTGCTTGCTTCGATCATGGAACACTGGATTCTTTGCTAGTGCTATTACTGACTTGTTATCAACACAAATCTTTGTTGGCTCTTCTTGTGAAGTATTCAACTCCTTCAACAAATTCCTCAACCAAATTATATAACACGCACATGTAGTAGCAGCAACATACTCGGCTTCACACGTTGACAATGTAACTATCGGTTATTTCTTTGACACCCAAGTAAACGAAGTATCACCCATGAAGAAAACACAACCAGTAGTACTCTTTCTATCATCAATATCTCCAGCCCAGTCGCTATCACAATATCCAATAAGTTTGTAATTATCAGAGACTGAATAATACAAACCGAAATCAATAGTACCTTTAAGATAGCGAAGGATTCTTTTAGCGGTTTTGAAATGTGTAGTGGTTGGATTCTCCATGAAGCGACTTACTAGTCCAACCGCATAGAGAATGTCTGGTCTCGTACATGTCAAATACCGCAAGCTTCCAACTAAGCTCTTGAATAGTGTTGGATCAATGCTTTCTCCTTCTCCATTCTTGGATAGTTTAATTCCACATTCTACTGGTGTATTCGCGGGATTGCTATCATCCATCTTGAAATTCTTCAAGATCTTTCTTGTGTATCCTTCTTGAGAAATAAAAATACCATCTTGTTGTTGTTTAACTTCAATCCCAAGATAGTATGCCATAAGCCAATATCAGTCATCTCAAACTCCTTTGCCATTGCCTTTTTGAATTCTTGGAACATATTGACATTGTTCCCAGTAAAGATCAAATCATCCACATATAAACACACAATCAAGATATTTCCATCTTTGATCTTGATGTAGAGAGCGTGTTCATAGGGACACTTAGTGAAGCCCGTTTCTTGAAAGTATTTGTCAATTCGACTATTCCATGCTCTTGGTGCTTGTTTTAACCCATAAAGAGCTTTCTTCAATTTCAAAACTTTGTCTTCTTGACCTTTGACTACATAACCCAATGGTTGTTGAATATAAACTTCTTCTTCAAGAATTCCGTTTAGAAAGGCAGATTTCACATCCATTTGAAAAATCTTCCATTTATTTTGAGCTGCCATTGAGATAATCAACCTTATTATTTCCAAACGAGCGACAGGAGAAAACACTTCATCATAGTCAATGCCTTCCTTTTGACTATAGCCTTTTGCGACTAATCTTGCTTTGTAGCGTTCAATCACTCCACCAGCATTCTTCTTTGTCTTGTATACCCATTTGACACCAATTGCTTTGTGCCCTTGTGGTAGTGAAGTAAGTTCCCATGTGTTATTCTTTTCAATGGATTTTATTTCTTCATCCATTGCCTTTCTCCACTTCTTATCTTGTGTTGCTTCTTCAAAGTTCACTGGCTCACAATCAGCAAAAAGACAAAAGAGAGTTAGATTATCAATTCTGTCGGTTACCTCATAGATTTCTTGTAGGCTTCTTGTACGTAGACTTCCATCATTTGAGCTTCCACTAGATGAAGATGATATAGATTCTCTATGTGAATTTGGTGAAGTGGGGAGTGTGTCATTCTCTTGTTCTATCTCCATGACTCGTTCTTCATCTTTCTCATCAATATAAGGAAGAAAACTATAATCTTCATTAGGCATATTCCAATCCCAAGTGATTTCTTCATCAAACTGCACATCTCGACTAATCACGATCTTTTTTGTCTTTGGATTGTATAACTTGTAACCTTTAGAGCTTGATTCATATCCGATAAAAATCAATTTCTCACTCTTGTCATCTAGCTTAGTTCTCCTCTCATCTAGTACATGCACATATGCCACACTTTCAAATACTCGCAAATGAGCAATTCCAGGCTTTCTTTTACTCCAAGCTTCTTGAGGTGTTTTTCCTTGCACACTTTTTGTTGGTGATCTATTAGATAGATACACCGCACATGCTACAGCTTCTGCCCAAAACTCTTTTGGCATTCCTTTACTCTTAAGCATGCTTCGTGTCATGTCAAGAATAGTTCTATTCTTTCTCTCTACAACTCCATTTTGTTGTGGTGATCTAGGAACAGTTAGGAATCGTCGAATTCCATTCGTCTGACAATATTCATGGAATTCTTTAGATGTAAATTCTCCTCCTCGATCAGTTCGCATGGCTTTAATTTGATGTCCACTTTCTTTTTCAACTATTGCTTTAAATGTCTTGAAAACCCCAAAAACTTCTGACTTTTGGTTTAGAAAGTACACCCATGTCTTCCTTGAAAAGTCATCTATGAAAAGGAGGAAATAGTTGCTATTACCAAGGGAACTTGGCTTGATTGGACCGCACACATCTGCATGTATAAGCTCTAGTGGCCTTTGAGCTCTTGAGTATGACTCTTTTGGAAAAGCTTTTCTAAATTGTTTTCCAAGTAAGCAACCTTCATATAGTTGATCTGGATGATTGATGTAGGGTAATCCTCTCACCATGTGCTTCTTTGACAATAATTCCAGTCCTTCAAAATTAAGATGCCCAAATCGAAGATGACAAAGCCATGACTTATCCCTAAAGCATGTGTTGAGGCATTTTGCAACATCATTGTGGATATTAAGCAAGAACATCCTATTTTCAGACATAGGAACTTTTGCTATAAAATTCCTTTTGTTGTCTCTTATGGAGATGCTATTATCTTTCATGTGGATGTCATATCCCTTTTCCAAAAGTTGTCCCAAACTTAAGATATTGTTCTTCATGTTTGGCACATAATAAATATTGGAAATAAATTGATGTTTCCCATTCTTCATGCGGATAAGAATATTATCTTTACCCTTTACTGGAATTTTTGAATCATCACCAAAAGAGACTTTCCCACTAACAGATTCATCCAAATCTGCAAACAAATTTCTCTTTCCACACATGTGGTTGCTAGCTCCAGTGTCAAGATACCATGTATTTTCTTGACTTTCATCTTTGTCTTTACGAACCAATAACAAAGTACCACTTTCTTCAGTTTTTTCTTCCACATAATTTGTTTTTTCTTCAACTTTTTTAGGTGCTCTACATTCAGATGCATAATGCCCATGTTTTTGGCAATTAAAGCATTGAATGTGAGCTTTACACTCATCCGCATAATGTCCATACTTCTTACAAGTGTAACATTGGACTTGTGACCTCCCATATCTTGAATTTGAATTCCCTCTTCCACATCCTCTTGTAGAATTTTCTCCTCGATCATTATTATTGTTGGTAGTGGAATTGTTATTCCCACTTTCTCCATGACCTTGATTCATACCTCGTCCTTGTCCTAGGCCTCGACCTCGATTTTGACCTCGACCTCGACCACGTTGACTTCTTTCATGACTTTCTTCCTTCTCCTTAATTTGTGTTTTAAGGAGTTGTTCTGAAACACTTTGTTTTTTGTATTTCTCTTCATGTGCTTGTAATGTACCTTCAAGTTCGTCAATTGTCATTCCTTCCAATTTGTCACCTTGTTCAAGAATTTCAACTATGGTATTGAATGATGAATCCAAAGAGCGAAGTATCTTTTCTATAATTCTTGTATCTTCTATTTTCTCACCATTTCTTCTCAATTGATTTGAAACAGTCAAAACTCTTGAAAAATAATCAGAGATAGACTCACTTTCCTTCATATGTAACAATTCAAACTCACCCCTTAATGTTTGGAGACGCACCTTTTTTACTTTTTCTTGTCCTCCATGCGATTTTTCAAGTTTTTCCCATAATTCTTTAGCAGATTCTATATCTCCATATTTTTCAATTTCAACATTATCTAATGTTTCTTGAATGAAGTAGCGAGCCTTCTCATTTTGTTGATGTCTTTTTTCAAAATCACTCATTTGTTGTTGAGACAATTCTTCAGTATTTTGTGGCTTATCAAAGCCTTTTTCAATAATGTCCCAAACACCATTCGCTCCAAGGATGGATTTCATCCTTATACGCCATATTTCATATCTATTTTCTTTCAATTTTGGAATTGTAATTGAAGTCATATTGCCAATGTTATTATAGAAGTCAATCTATCACAAACAAAATCTATTTGGACCAAACTGAAATTCTGCACACAGAGGATATAATTGAAATATTTTCAGCTTTGGGAGGCTTACCGATATTTGTCAACGTCCAGGGGGCAGGCTGATATTTTCTGTATCAGGGGGCCACTGGATATTCTCTGACCAGGGGGTCGACCGATATTTTACGTATCAGGGGACCGATTGATATTTTTCACCCAAGTCACGAACGGACTGTTTTCCGGCGTCCAAACACGATCACTCTCCTTGAAGATTGTAGATCGGCTGATTTTGAGTCGAACTAGATGGGTGGTGTCGATTCACTTGCCGGTTTCCGGTGACTTTCACCGTAAAAACGTTTTTCACAACTTGTTTTTGTGTTTCCGATGTGTTCTAGCCGAAATTTGACGTCGACCAAGAAGGAAAACTTGTAGATCGCTGTCCGATCTATCCGGTGATGGTAGATGTGAGATCTCACTCACCGGTGACAATTTTCCGGCAGTTTTCCGACGAACTTTGGCTGTTGATGGTGTGTGTTTCCTTCTTCCTCCACCTCTGGCTCTGATACCACTTTGTTGAAAATCAATACACAATAATTTGAAGAAAAAAAAACTCACTCTTTTTATTTCTTTATTTTTTGAATTCCACCCTCTTAAAAACAAATAAGAAAAAATACTCTATTTATATAGTTCTCATGGTAATCCTAATTCTTCTATGAATATAAATCCTAATTCTACTTGAACTCAACTTTAATTCCCAAACAAAACTTAAATTCTAATATAAATAAAGTTTATCTCCAACAATTTTAATAATTAACACATTTATATGTGTTTGTGTAAGTACCTCAAAATTAATATGAAATAATAATATATAAAATTTATAAAGGATGAGTGAGTAGCGTGAGAAATAGATTTTTAACATTTTATTTCACTCTCATTTTAACACGGATTTTTCTCTCTACATAAAAACTGGATTACAAAGATATAGATAGACCTTCCAATTGTGAATTTCTATGAGTTGACACATTATCTTAATTAAATTGCACCATTGGTCATAATTTATGAATCATAACATGTAAATGTATCTCACCAGTTCTATGCATTATGCGACTCTTTGTTTTTAAAGTCAATCTAGATTAATTGCTCGAGGTTTTTAACATTAACAAATGTTGAAGACTACAATGTTTTTTAATATGTCGACTTCAGTCTTTCCTTGTTCTTTGAATGTCGGTCTCCGTTAAGATTTGTTCACTTTGCTTTTTGAATTTCTCTACTTTTGTTCTTCTTCAATATATTCCAACTTATTGGAGACCGAAAAGCTTACATATAAGCTTGTGAGATGTAAGAATCACAATGACCCAATTTGCATCACAAGATTGAAATCATTGATGTCAGTGAGGGCATTACATGATGAGGAAAAACATATATGGGATTGTAGTGAATTCAGGCAGTGTTGATTTATTCTCTTTAGAATATTTCTTTTTCTAACTTCGAGGCTTTGCTTTTGGCAGAAGTATAAGGTACATATATAAGCATAGGACAACTGATTTCTTGCTTTGCTATGAAGTAAACAGATTTCTTTTCTTCTCATTACTCAGCCAGCATCTAAATATCCGTAGTGAAAGCAAAGAAAAATATCTTGTTATATGCAAATTTAAGCTTGGAACAAAATAAACATTCACCTTTCTTGCAAATTCTGTTTTCACTTTTTCATCGGTCATCAGAGGTTTCACCTAATTTGGTAAACATAAAGAACTGTGTAACGTGCATCTGTGCGGTGCACTACTTATATTTCGGCAACACTACTTGCGATCTTTGAACTTGGTTATTTCCTTTTGTTTGCTTATCTTCTGATTTTACCAAGTTCAACCACACTTATATTGTAAATTTGCAATTGACATGTCTCTTCTAATTTAATGCTAGTTTTAATTATTTTGACATTTAGTAAAACAAAGAAAGAATAGAATGTCATGGATGTCTAATGAATATGATTTATGAAAGTATATATAACATGCCTTTGATTAATGTTACCTAAAAGTAACTAAGTAACTTCTTATTTCTTCCTTTCTTTTATTTTCGCCATAAAAATAATTGAAAAATAAATTTTTTTGATTCATTTATTTAGTATTATTCTGAATGACTTCTCTGCCATCTAATTACAGGTTATATAGTCAAAAATGTTGCAGTAACTTAAGCTTATTTTAAATCTTCATTATTTCAATTGTTTCTGTTTCAACCATTTTTCTGCTGTTCATTTACAGAACAATATTGTCTGAAGTTATGTGGCATTTTACTTGATATAATTGTAAAGAAGAGTGAAGGGAAGCTCTCTCCAGTTTCCTCAGGATTAGCACTTCTTACAAAATAAGGTGTGAAAATTATTACAATTTTTTACCTCGAATTTATGTAATGATAATACTTATTAATTCTTCAGTATATATAGGTTGTCATTGTTCAATATTTCTATTTTGCTACTCTTTATAATAAATTTTGATAATAAACTGAGGTAGCTTGAACCAATGGGCCGGCTATTATCTCTCTCTTTTTCTCTTCCATTAAAAGTTTTTTTTTTTTCCTTCTCGCGCTCTCCAATTATTTAATCTCCTATTTATTATTTTTTTTCTTTTGTTTTAAAAGATATTATCTTCCATTTTTGTATCATTAAAAAATTTAAGTTAGTATGTTAATTATTATACTTTATCCTTTCCCCAAAATATATATTCAACTTCAAACTTTGTACACGATAAATGTGTATGCAAAAACAGGTTTGATATGAAAACAGTTCGAAATTTTTTTTTTTTTTTTAAGAAAGATCTAAAAACACTCTTAAGCATTATTAAAGTGAATAGTGGACCTATGCGCGCACGAGATTGGGCAATCAGTATATACAGTCACAATATTGCAGTCAACACTAACTTGTCCTAATGGAAGCCATGTAAGCTTAAACCGTTTGTGTGTTTATCTATATATAGAGACACATACACCGTCACCATTTTTTTTTATTATTTTTTCTTTTTGTATTTAGTTTTGCAGTTCGTTTTGGACTGATAAGATATTATGCTTGTAGATTTTGTGTGGCATTTTCTTTCACATATTTGATAAAAAAAAAAAAAAAAAAGGTCAAGTGAAACTCTCTACAGTGATTGACGACATCTCCTTACTGAATTGAGAAGGTAAAATAAATAAATTTTTATTTTATGCTTCCACTCATATTTTACAATGCATGCTTAGTATTGTTTTGTGTATATAGGACATAAGCAGTGAACCGATAGTATTTGTTTGTGTATTTTGAGTTTTTATTTTCGAAATTTTATAAGAATATGTGGTTGGTTTTAAATTTTTTTGTATTTTGAAAATGATATATCGTTGATATAGATTTAGATACATTTGGTATACATGTATTTTCATTCTTGTTGTGGTCAATATTTATATTTTCTAATCCGAAGATCGTAGATTAGATCGAGATTACCGTACCCAATCCAAGCCCAAGATTGGATCCTAAAAGTGCTTTTGGAATTATTCTAGCTTCAAAGTTAAATAATTTTTATTGTTAGGTTACAATAATTAAGTTGTAATAATATAATATAAAAGTGATTAAGTTTGAAACTGATTATAAAATAATTTAATTTATTAAAAAATTTCAAAAGCAGAAATTGATGCTTTTGAAAATCAAATTATTTCTTAAGTTAATAATGAGAATATATGACCACAAAAAAAACCCCATTAATAAATAATAAAAATAATTATATATGGATTGTGATATTTTGACTTAAATTTTTGAACTTAAAATTACACATAAATTTATAGACATTGATCACACGTATCCAATGGTTGAGATAACCAATAAGTTGACATCAAGAAATGCAATTTTTTACTTCTAATCTTAACTATTAGATAAAATGAGATTAATTATGATAAATTAGTGTCTGATTTAATTTTAAGTTAAGAAATTAAAGTTAAATATCTAATTCAATTATATAATTATATTTATAATTTATAAAAGTTTTTAATAAAATGAAAAGACAAGGAGTGATACTATTTGCCCCTGACCATCAATCTAAAGATACCCCATCTTTAGACCTAGCAATGGGTCATGTTAGAGTGGTTTCGTGTTATTTCATATTCGTGTCGTGTTACGTTATATTAATCGAAATATAATTCGTTAACTTATTGGGTCTAAATCTTGAAACTCAAACCCAACTATTAACTTAACGTGTTACTTGAATCCAACTCATTT